>VDFB02271358.1:331869252-331912093 GCA_007258455.2 Sequoia sempervirens | reverse complement strand
ATCAAATTTTCACTTGATGGAAAAAGTGTCAAATGCAAGCAGTGTAAAGTTGCAAAGTGGTGCAACTTTCGTTTTGCAATTTGTGTGACCAAAACAATTGCTCCAACGCATCCTGATAGGTATGATTATGCTAGGCATGGTCCTCTTTTGTACCCAAACACATAGAATTTCTCCAAGCTACGTTCAACCAGCTTGATCCCTTATGATGGCATGCAAAACAATCGAAAAGAGAAATGTACAAAGGATGGTTGAAAAGTCTAAGTTTTCCACACAAAAAGTGTATGATCATTGGAAACTTGAAGTTAGTGGTTTTTGAAGAGTTTGAAGGAGAATATCAATCAAATATCTTTGTTTCTTTGTTAATTTTTGTGCATTTTCTTCATTTCCAGCCTATGTACGGGTTCGTACAACAGGAGTTTTCTCTAAGATGATTTGAATCTGTTGTAGAATGGTTTTATCTTTGATTAGAATCCATTCTTGTGGGATTGTATTAAGTTCCAAGCAACTTAGGAGTAGATTTATGAATCAGGTATGAACTTGCTCATACAAGGGTTTGAGTGTAATATGTTGAAATAGGCAATTCCACCTATTGTTCAGGCTGTGTTTCAGTGGAATCGACCTGATATAAGTAGGATAGGGAGTAGGAATAAGAAAATAGCATTGGAAGAGATTACTAACGTTGCCCCTATTGAAAATTTAGAATTTAGGCCTTAAAAGCAAGGCTAGAAGAGGTGAAAAGAAGAAATTGCTTGAGAATAAGTTAGAATAGGTTGGAAATAGAGTGAGGTTGTGGTGTTTGATTTGTTCAAAAGGTCTGTAAGCATAGGGGAGGTCAAAATTATGTTATGGCATGATGCCCTAGTTGGGAAAAGAGGGGTTTTCAATGAAAAAGAGAGGTTTGAGGGAGTAAAACTGGGTAAAGTCAAGGGGCAACATAATTTGGTGGTCAATTAAGTTTGTGCAAGTAGAATAAAGAGTGTTGGAAGGGTGTGGGGTTCGAGGTTCAAGTTGGGGTTTCGGTGGGACAAAATTTTGGAGGGGGTTCGTTCACGTTGATACAAAAGAAATATGGCAGGTAGAGTTATCAACATTCTTTAGAAATCATAGAATTGTTTAGTACCAACCATTTTGATGTCTTCTTTTTATTCTAAACATTATTGTTACATTGGTCTTGAGAGTATATAGCTCCACAGTACAAAGGCTATTTCTTGATTAGCGATTGGCGACAGATTTTTCTGAATTGTACACAATTGAAGTGTATAAACACATATTTTTGTAATATCAAGGATACCTTTTGAAATCTTTTTATGAATCATTTCATGGAATACCAATTGAAAATGTGTTTTTTGCTTTTACATAAAGTTGTTTAGCATCAATAAATTAGTATTCAAGACAAACCATGAAGAAGCACAATTACTCAAAAACATGTAAGCCTTGAAGTATACACACGAATACATAGTATACACAAATTAATACAAAGTATGCACAAATAGGGTATGTAGCATAGAAAACCATTAATTCACAAAAGTATACTGAACACCGCGTGAAGTCACAAAGTATACACATAAGTTGTAAATTATACACTTGAATACACATAACTCATATCTATTGAACCATGAATTTATAATGCAAATATGGACACCATTGATAAAAAAAGATTTGTATTAACCAAATAGCCATGTATGCATACATCAATATATGTTGATATAAGTTTAAAGAATAGGTACAAAATAGCCATATAGGCTTATGAGAATGCCATATAGGCATACAATGTCAAATATATTTAATACAAAATATGTACAAAACTGCCATGTAGGCATACAACAAAGGGCTCTGGAATCAAAAGTCATTGCTCTCCATGCTTTGGAAATAAATTATTTCCCTTTGCTTGTCGATCGGATGACGAGAGGTTTGTCACTTGTTGTGTTGCACTCAAGGAGTGCTCCTATTGCTCCTCCTAGTGTTTAGTTCTTGGTGAATTTTTAACTGTTACAATAAGAAGAAAAGACATTAATATATAGAAATTACATTATAAAAAATAATATATTTAATAAAATAATCACTTACCACCATCTCATGATCACTCTCCACAAGGGAAATATTCACACGCCCATGCTGAGGCATGCTCAAGCCTTGTATAAACCATCCAAATAGAAATTACACTACGAATCAATAATGGTTTGATTTTTCACAAACTAACATCTATAGCAATGAATGTGAATTGAAATTTAGTAATTTTCCCCATACCTCCCCTGTCAGAGCCATTGAGGATTCTATAGCAGATGAAACACTGATCTCCATTGCCCTCGTCACATTCGAAGGTGTTTCCGCTTGCAACATCTAAAAATAAAACAACAAATTATTCACAAAAACTACAATAGCGATCCCGTCATGACTTATAATGGCATGAGATAATGAAAAGCATATTTTGACTATCATGCTTACTATTTTCCCTATCCATATCTTGTTGAGAAAGCACATGTTTTGAGCTTTTACCCATAGCGACAAAATTAAGCTGAACCCCGTTTGATAAATGCTTTTTGTAACCAAAACTGTACAATATTTACGTGGTGGCATAGAGGCTGAACAAATGCCTCAAAGAAATGGGGTCTTGGTGACGGAATGCCCATGCACATGTCGCAGCATTCCATACATTTCTTCAACATTTTGAAGGTTCATATAATACTATTATGCTTTGATAGAAATTTTTCCAAGCATCCATAGTTTGTTGGAAAGCACCTATTTTAGGCTTTTAGCCATAGTAGCAAGGAAGTGAGTAGTTTGATAAAATGCTTTAGTACACATGTATGGAAAATGTGGTATCATATAAAAGGTGGTGAGTTTTTTGAAGAAAATCCTCAAAGAAATGTGGTCTCATGGTGATGGAATGGCATTCCATCACCATGAGACCACATTTCTTCGAGGCATTTTTTCAAACTATTAGTTGTCTTGTCTATGTTATTACTTACTATTATGCTTTGATAGATTTTTTCCAAGCATCCATAGTTTGTTGGAAAGAACCTTTTTAAGCTTTTAGCCATAGTAGTGAGGAAATGAATTGTTTGATAAAATTATTTGGTAGACATGTATGTAAAATGTGGTAGCATAGAAAAGGTGGTGAGCTGTTTGAAAAAGTGGTGCAGGTGCACCTTTACAAGAGCATGCCTCCATGAGGAAAATTTAGGATTTTGAGGTTGTATAGGTATTTTCATGATATAATAAGGCTTAAATAGCCATTTTTTAGTTTTTAATGGTCTTTGGTAGTCATTTTAGGCATAAATTGTAAAGTTGCAGAATCTTAACAAAAGTTGTCAATCAATGTTGTAAAAATGCAAAAAGATGTCAAGTGGAGGAATATGAAGAGTCAAGGTAGTTTTAGAGGAAATCGTAGGCACTTAGGAAGTTGAAATTATTGGGAAAGTGTTTAAAATATTTGATTCATCATTGTTAGCTGTTGTTGAAGCATTTTGAAGGAGAAAACTAATAAAATATCACTGTTATACTGTTATTTTATGTGTTTTCCTCCATCATCTGCTAGTGTATGATTCCATGCAGGTGGTAGTGCATTTTTAATGTGTTTGAATTGAATAATTTAGGTGTTGGCATCAATTTACAACTAATTTGATCATTTGATATTGAGTTTCAAGCTTTTGGTGGCCTGATTTCTCTAGGTGGTCTGAAAACAGGGGCTAAGGGTTTGATTGCCCAAATGAACTAAAAATTCCATTCTACCTTTCTGTAGCAATTGTTTCTTGGTGGAATGGACCGATCTAAAGTAGGAGTAGGTGTATAAGATAGGGAATTTTATTGGTGAATTTTTTGTGTGAGTTCTCCTCGCTGCCTTAGTGAAAAACCAGTTTTGGTGCCTTTTAAACAAGGCTAGAGTGAGTGAAAAGAGGACAGGGGTTTAGAAGTGGATAGAATCCTCTAAAAACTATGAGAGTAGGCGAATTGGAGGGTTTTTAGAATATCTAAGAGGTTGTAAGTGGTTAGAGAAGTGAATAAGTGAGAAACCCTAGGTGAAAGAGGGTGAAAACTAGTGAAAAAAAGTGATTTTGTGAAGGAAGTGTATGTAGATCTTTGGGGCAGCACTATTTGAGGATGGAATGAGCATGTACAGGCATAAATAAGCCTGATTGAAGTTAATATAAGCTTGTGAGAGGTCAGGGCATAATAGTTTCAATAAGCCCTAATTGATTGCAAGGAAAGTGAGGGTTTGATGAAAAGGGGTCTAAATGAGCGAGAGGAGACCTGAAAGTTGAAACATCTGAGGTTTTCTTGGCTTTCTTTTGACTATTTGGAGGTTTCAAGTGTTGGTTGTTTGTTTGGAGAGGTGTCTCTTTGAAAAAGAGGCCTAATTATGGCCTAATTCAGTGTTAAAAGCCAGATTTAGGACAGTTGCTCCAAAAGAGTTGCAAGTGAGTTTCAGATATGTGAGAGCAGGCCATAAGGGGTGCCTAGTTTGGAGCATAGACAAGGTAGTGAACTGTTTGAAAAGATGCCTCAATAAAATGTGGTCTCATGGAATTCCATGACAAGCAAATGCAATTGGAAGTTGCTCCTAGACTTATTACTTATGCTATGTGAAGTAATTGCATCACTGCTTATGTTGACTTTCTAAATAACTATATTGTAGTTGAAATTTGGTCATCTATCAACATCTAGTTATTAGTTATGGAATGTGAAGTAATGCTTTGAGTTTGAATGATGTGCAATGCAACATAATCAACGATATAAATATAAACTACACAAATCTATTAAGTACAATTCATTAGTTAAACTCTTTATTCTATTACCTGCGTGAAGGTTTGACTAAATCCACTGGCACTAGGAGGTGTTCCCTCGAAGCCTCCAATATTAGCCTATTCAACATCCAAGATCACATATTAAAATACCATTCGTAAAACAATGCTATTAACATGTAATAAATTTATAATTGTTTACTAGTTACATACCCCACCGATAGGTGTACTGCAGAAATAAGTAGGTGTAGGGCCAATGTATCCAGTATCAACACTGTGACCCTACAAGTTTATTAAAATTATAAAACTAAATTGGTTAATCTTGCATTTCAAAATAGAAATTTAATAAATTAAATTCAATGAACATGCTAACTTTACCTAAGTATCAATTCCATACACACCATGCAAAATGTCAGTTTCCCTCTCCATCTCCATAGTTGTAGACGGATCCTGCGCAGTAGCCTCTTGAGTGTCGATGAGGTCATATGAACAAGTCACCCCGCAAGATTGACACACATGGGATCAAAGCCCACCTGTCGAAGACTCCCCTGGATGGCATTGTATAAGAGGGCTAGCATGTTGGATGACACTTTGTGTCAAAGAGTTGATGGCATGCAGAGTCTCTTCGTCGGCACTCTCCTTCATGATGAAAGGGATGACGATGTGCTCATGAGGTGGCCTAGCGAGAGGTCATCTCGCTTGCCGCGTAGGATTCGATTATGCACCGAGTCTATCTTGTGTCAACCCCCCACCTCTCCCCTGGAAGTCCCTCATATCAAAATAATTTGGGATTTTGTTCAAGATTAACTCAGCATATAGTTTCCTGAGGAAATACCGTGGGACTTCACAATTGCTGCATGGTGGGTCATCAAAAACCATATACCACCTATCCCAAAAATATTTCCTAATCTCTTGGTGGTGGCACCAATGAATAGGAAACCTCTTCACATTGAGGGAGAGATTTTCATTTGACCATGGGTTAGTGAATAATGTGCACAAATCACCTTTTGTAATTTTTAAATCTTTAACATCTTTATATGACAATTTATCTTGGTAAAAATCCCTAGTCGCCTGCCTC
The DNA here is from genome assembly GCA_007258455.2 of Sequoia sempervirens. Classification (NCBI taxonomy): domain Eukaryota; kingdom Viridiplantae; phylum Streptophyta; class Pinopsida; order Cupressales; family Cupressaceae; genus Sequoia; species Sequoia sempervirens. Next base: position 331,906,273 of record VDFB02271358.1, on the reverse strand, counting down.
CTATTCTACCAACCAGTTAATTATTTGCTGATTGAATCTACATTTTTTAACATATCTTGCAGTGAAGTTGCCAAGGTCATTCTTTCCACAGTTGAACTGTTTGGATCGTTCAACCTCCCGATTAAATCCTTAATTTATTTTTTATTGTTCTCAATTTCACCCATTAAATTTTGTTGAGTGTCAGGAGGGTATTGAGGGATTGGTGGAGGAGGTTGTTGTTGTGGTTGAGGATTTTGTTCTTGTTGTGGATTTTGAGGAGGATTTTCAGGTTGATTAACATCTACAAATTCAAAAAATAAATATCAAATACAACCTAAAACTAACAAATTCAAAAAAAAAAACAAAAAATCCTTACTTGTTTGACCTCCTCATCAATGTGGTGGCATCCTGGTAGTGAATCATCAACCATTGATGAATATTTTTGCAAAAAATCTCCTCCTAGGACGTGAGCGCGGAATTTTGGTGTTTTTGGCTGCGAGCAAGAAGAGAAAAACAATCAGAAATGAAAATGAATTCAACCTCTCTTTTTTTGCTTTTAACATTTCATAACGTGAGCGCGTTATAACACGCTCACGTTATGGCTTTATGGTGGCCGAGCCTCAGGCTTGGCACACCAAGCCATAACATGAGTGTGTTATAACGCGCTCGAGTTATGAGTTTTAAAAAAAAAAATTAAAAAGTGGCCACAAAATTGCTACCCATCTTCATGCACCCGCCCTCCAATCTCTTAATTTATAGGCTTTCATTGTAATGGACAAATTCACCCTACTTCAACAATATTGAAATTAATAATTAATAGATAAAAGGATTCAATATAAGAATTTACATCCTTAAAATGACCAAAAGGAAAGAACCCTATATAGGATGAGGATGATCCCATTCATTTTGATTTCCCTATATATCAGTGTGGTCTAAAGTATCCATGGGAGGGTCCCACCCATCATCATCTTTTTCTTTTTCTTTTTCAATTATTCTTCTTCATGAGCATGGGTTGGAGAAATATAGACATTTGAGGAAAAAAATTGGAAGCAAACCAGCTAGAAGCACCACTAATAGGCCACATAGAGGTTCCTCCCACAAGTAGAGAAGAGGTGGAGTGTTGATGAGTAAGTCCCAACCAACCTCATTGACCATGATCCCTTCTTACAATTGGGGTAGAATTTTGGGAGTGAGTCTCTTTGATACCTCAAGTATAAATAATCCTTCCATGTCAACACTCATGAGGAGTTGAGTGGCCCTTGGAGGAAGAGGGGGATGGAGGAACTATGGCCACCACACAAGGGGCATTACTCTAGTGTTCAAGGAGTACTTGTAAGTGGGTTACCTCAATTGAAATTTTGTTTGATTGCACTTGAATATGCAATAAGACATTAGAACATGTCATATCTTTAGAAAAAGGTGAAACATATCAATCAATAGAATCATTCGCAAAAATAGTTGAATAATTTATATCTTTCAATATACTAAGGAGAATCTCCCCCCTAAAAGCATGTCATATCTAGTAAAATTTATAAGGGATGAAAGGCTAGTCCCCTAAGAGAATCATGTTCCATACAAAAGGCTCTATTCTAAAGGGCTTGAATAAATCATGGATCCAGGTCCAAAAATTATGGTCTCTAGGATAGAACCAAAATATGTGTTTAAAAGACTCCAAATTCCCATAGAATGGGAAATTAGGGTCAAGAACTCCCAAATGGGATAACCTAGAGCCAATAGGAAGGCCTTGTAAAATAATACACTGGACAAAGTGAGCCAATTTAGGTTCCAAAATAGTTGACTAAATGGTATTAAATCTACTTGGCCAAACTAAGATAGACAACTACAAATGGCATTGCTCATTTAACATAGGAACCATGGGAAAGTGGGGAGAGAACCAACGGTATCCATGTTATGGTTTATAATTTTATAAAGTGGTGTTTGGACCACACTTCTAATATTTCCACCAAGCTTGGAAGAACTGATGCGATTTTTGTGAACCATATTAGCCAAAATTACCCCCCATAACTATATCAAAAGATTCATAATACTAATTAGAAAGGTGAAATTTGGATTTAGCTTCATTCCATGAAAAGAGATTTATTGAGGCTCTAGAGAAGAGGTATTTCAAGGTTCAAATTCCTTTCTTGTGAAATCTCAAGGCATTCACCCAAGGTAGCTTTTCCAATGGGCGACCATGGTCTTGTAAAATGGGGGACCAATAGATATTAAGTTGGTTGATGAAAAGCCCATCACAAAATCTAGAATCATTCCAAAAACTCTAGGGTTTCATGGCTTCCCAAGCTCTCCAAATAATTTTTATCACAAAATTCCCTTGAATTTGCATTGTGTTCTTTATGGTGAGAATGACATGTCCATCAAAGTGCTCTTCATTGATGCCAACTCCTCTAATATTTTTTAATGCCTCTTGATGAGTCTTGAAATTGTCCTCTTTTCCTTATTTAAGTTTCATACTTTTCATGATATTTTTATGGTTTCAAATATATTACCCAAACCTTCCTATTTATTTTTAAGAATTAAAGCATTAAGGATGATATATATTATATTGCTAAATTATTGTGTGAATCTATGATTTTTATGAAATTAATAGAGTTTTATGTTGATTATGGTTATTAATGATGAAGAGATTCCTTTGAAATTAACTAGGCCCTACAGCAAAGGATCTATCAACCTGTAGAAAAATACTTGTCAACCCATAGCAAAGGGTGCATGTTAGTTTGAAATCAAGGGGATGATCACCTGTAACACATGCAATATTCCATAGTTGATGGAGGCAATGAGTGAATATTGTGGAAATGATATATTTATAGATCATTCTATCTTTATTGACGTTGTCACTAGATAGAGATAATCATGGATGAAAGAAGATATTTGTAATAATGATGGATCATTGCTCATAAATAGTTATGCTCTGTCGAGCATGTTTTCAATTACAATTGTCTTATTTATGATGCAAAGTCTTAATGTGATTATGACACTCTCACCTCCACATTCTTAGTTTTTCATTACTTTTTAAAATAATATTGAGTCATCTTCCTATGTTTTTGAGGGATTATGGTTTTTACAAGTTGTTTTGAATCCTATAATAATCAAACACCCAGGATCCTATATATATGTTAGATCTTTTGAGAGGTCAAGGATCTAGTATGTTATTGTTAATAGATTTGATATAATAACTTTTTATATCAATTGATACTTTATTATCAATTTGTTTTATAAGTTTGATTTGCAATAAAGATAGATTTAGTCAATTACATGAAATTTTGAGTTAATATTTAAAAGAGATATTATGGGATTACAACTACTCAAGCAAGGCCCACTTGAAGTAACTACAATGCTCCTTACATAGTTTATATTATTACTAAAATTAGAATAAATTATTAAGTATTTCCTGATTTGAAGATGAGTTAAATTATTAAGTAGTAATTAATTGCTATCAATAATTATTTCAAGTAGTTACAACATAATCGAGTTATTAGTCAGTGTCCTCACAAGAGCATTTACCCATAGCAATTGTTATGTAGTTAGTTTTTCTCCTAGATAAAGTTATTTTTAGTTAAGCTTATTTCTAGATGAAGTTGATTTTATTTAAATCTTCTATACACAATTGATTAGCACAACTTAGAATTCTTAATTGCACATAAAGTGTTAGCACCATCCAAGAAATTTTGATTCCCTAGTTGATAAATTAAATGTAACACATTTAGGTCAGTGAATTTCTTAATAAGGGATATGTTGGTCCATTGGGTTGTATGCATGCATTTTCGAAATTGACTAATTGAACATAGATGCAGTGAAGAGCACTCAATTATACTAAGATTTGGGGTGAATAAATATAACAACAATCTTTTACTTTTTAAAACTTAATTAACCATATCAATAGAACACATGCAAGATCTAGCAATTAAGAACACAAGATGAACACATGATTTACGTGGAAACCCTTGCGAGAAAAAACCATGACAAAATATTGCTTATATATAGATATTCTTGTAGGAACCAACCTACTTATTTTACAAAACTTCTTTCATAGGCACCAACCCACTAGAGACACCAATCCTCGTCACTAAGCACCAACTCAATAAGAGAGACCAATCTCTTTTATCGAGAGGCACCAACCTCTCGATCTTCTTAATTCAAAGACACCAACCTCTGAATTAATAATATAATAATTTATTTGAAACTTCTTCTTATATTTTCCCTAATTCACCTTCATAAATCTACTCACTACTTCATCAAAATATACCTTTATAATTTTCAAATATCCTTCATAAATTCTTTCATAAAACTCATATAGATCTTCTCATATATCTTTAAAATTATGCAGCTATGTTCCTTTAAAATATGATCCCTATACGAATAATATTCAATGAATGGCTATTTCAAATGGACTCCACAATATCTTTAAGTATCTTCACCAAGGGGGTTGATTCATCAATCAACATGTCTATTCAAAATGGATGCAACACCTCATTTTCTATGCACCCTTTCACTTCTATTTTGGGTGCTCCAATAGGGGCCGATGCCTATACTTAATTTATTTTTAAAAATAAATCCCCAAAAAATGTGGCACTCCACTAAGGGGTTCGGCCATACTATGAAAAAATAAATTTAATTTATAAAATAAAATAAAAATTATATTATTTCTAAGGGTTGACCCTTAGACTCTTGGCACCCTCTTTAGAATATTTAAAAATATATTTAATTTATTTTTAAATATTCTAAAGACGGTGCCAAAAGTCTAAGGGTTAGCCGTTAGAAATAATATAATTTTTATGTTATTTTATTTGTCTTTGTGCCTCTATTATGCCATAAATGAATCCCTCAACAAACCATCTTGGTCTTCAAATACCTTTGGAATCAATTATAACAACTTCCAAAAATCTCCCTGGCCCTTTGTTATTGATGGAAACCCTGTAAGGAAATGATCTACAAGTACAACAGGAAGATACGTCTCCCCCTAACTGAAATGCTCCCCCTTACTCTACTCCTCTCCCTTTGACATCAATGGCAAAGGATTCTTGGGGCTAAAAAATAAAGCAATGGATAGCTCCCCCTCAACACATGATTCTTCTTAAGGATTTAGTGATTGGATGAGAGTGATATCACTCCCAAATTTTTCCTTAAGTACTCAAAAGTCTCTTTCAGAAGTGGCTTGGTGAAAATGTCTACAATATATTCTTGTGTAGCAATATACTCCAACTTTACTTGTTGATAGGCCATCTGTTGCCTTAAGAAATGATATTTGATGATAATATGTTTTGATCTAGAATGTATGACTGAATTTTTTAAAATATTAATTACACTGATATTATCACATAATATAGATATAGGGTTGTCATATTCAACTTTGATATCTCTCACAGTTTGCCTCATCCAAAGAACCTAGATGTAATAGGATGTTGCAATGTACTTCGTCTCTATAGTGGATAGTGAAATTGAAATTTTCTTCTTACTCAACCATGAAATGATATTATCTCATAGAAATAATGCACCTCCACTTGTACTCTTTCTATCATCAATACTACCATCCCAATCTACATTTGTATATGTTGTTATGGTGAAATCTTCACCTCTTGGGTACCATAAGCCAAAATCTAATGTACCTTTTAAATATTTGAGTATCATTTTTACTACTTGCACATGAGTTTCTTTAGGTGTGTCCTAAAACCTTTCCACTATACCAACTTATTGCATAATGTTAGGTCTTGAAGCTGTCACATATAACAAGCTTCCAGGCATTGGCCTATAAAGAGTCTGATTTTCCTCGGTAATTCATCATCCTTAATTTACATCTCATTACCATGGGTGTACTCATAGGATTAAAATCCTTCATTATAAACATCTTCAACATTTCCTTAACATACTTGGTTTGTGTAATAAATATCCTTTTATCTAATTGAGAAATGTATAACCTGAGGAAGATAGATAACTCACCAAGCATAGGCATTTCAACTTCTTTTTGCATCTCCATAGAAAATGTTTGACACATATTGTGACTACTTCCTCCAAATATAATATCATCCACATACACAACAACTATCAACTAATCATTACCCACAATCTTGATATAAATATTGTTATCCACAATTCCCTTCTTGAATCCTTATTGTTGTAGGTATTTATAAAGTCTTGCATACCATGCTTTGGGGGCTTGTTTTAGTCCATAAAGAGCTTTCTTCAATCTGCACACATAATATTTATTTCTTTACAATAAGAATCCTTTTGGTTGTTCAATATATACCTCTTCCTCTAGATTTCCATTAAGAAAGGTAGAGTTAACATCCATCTGATAGGCCTTGAAATTTTTGAAATTGGCAAATGCTAAAAATATTTTGATAGCTTCCAATCTAGCAAGAGGGGAAAAGGTTTTTTCAAATTTGATACCTTCTACTTGTGCATATCCTTGGCATACCAACCTTTCCTTGTTCCTTACAACTTGACCATATTCATTCAGCTTATTTTTGAAGACCCACTTAGTGCCAATCACATTTTTTTCTTTAGTTCTTGGGAAAAGTTCCCAAGTTTCATTTTTTCCAATTTTATTCAATTCCTCCTCTATGGACCCTATCCAATATTTGTCTTCACTTGCTTCTTTGAATTTATCAGGTTCTATCTTGGAAAGCAATGACATAGTTTCATGATCTAAAGTATTAGCCAATCTCCTTCTTATCTTAATTTCTCCATCTTTATCACCTATAATCAAAACTTCTAGATGATTTCTTCAGAAAAATCTAGGTGGTGTTTTAGATGATGGGTAAGTGCACAAAGATGGGGGAAAAAGGGGGTCTTAAGTGGCCACTTTTTTTGAAATCAGGAAACACTAACCTTGGATGAAAAATTTAAGATAGTTACACTCAAAATTTTAAGATTCAACAAAAACAAGAGTCGGAGTGCTCTGAATCTACTTTCTAAACTACTATTTTATTTTCAAAATGGTAGAGATTAAGGGGTTAAAAAAGGGGGGCCACACAAATTGGTCCTATTTTTTACAAAAAATATAACATAGTGTATGGTGTGGCCCCCCTAAAATGTTGACTTTTTTTTAGTATTTTAAAATCGCTTTAGTGAGAAATTATCTAACACCATGTAGTTTATCCCTGATTTTTTTGCTAATTTTTTAATGAATATATGATTTTTTACTAATTTTCAAAGTCCAGACACATCCTAAAAATAGAAATTTGAGCGTACTCCCCCCTAAATTTTTTGAAAACTAATTAAAAATTAATTATTATTTTTTGAATGTGTAGAATGAATTCTAGTTTCTAAAAATATAATTTATTTGAAATTTCAATGAATGGTTAAAAATATCAAACATTGGTTTTTGATCAAAAATGGAGAAATAAATTAAAGATGATAGCCTTAACATACTCAAAATGTGAAAAAAAATGCATGCTTAGATAGCTAAGAGAGTTCTTAACATTACCCATGTGTTTTTTACTTGGCCTTGAAACACGTGCAAACCTGATGGGGAGCGTGCTCAAGATTATGTGAATTTTTTTAGAATCTATAAAAACACGTCTTTGGGCATTGGAAAGTAAATCCAAGCCTTTGGGTTGGAAATTCAAGGAAAATCCAAGACAAAGGCTTGGAAATTCCCAAAGCAGACAAAAACATGAGCATGTTATAATTTTCTCACGTTATTTGAATGCATTCACAAAATGCAAGTGCATTTTATTCTGCATTGAAATTTTTTCTCTTTTTTTTTCTCTTTCTTCTCCTTATCTTTTAGTGAAACAATATACATGAAATAAAAATTTAAGTATAAGTTGATATTTACATATGGACATTTACTTTATTATACTTTAAGTTATATTTCATGCATATAGTTTCAAGACGTTTGAGAGTGGTTTCAGATCTCTAGGAGTTATAATGCAAATTCTAGTTTTTGGAACATCTTATAATTTTTTAGACTTAGTCAAATTTTAGTAATTAGTAAGTTGTATCATTTCTCTCTCTCCCTCTCTAATTCTCTCTATCTCACTTCTCTCTTCCTCTCTCCCTCCCTCCATCCTTCTCTCTCTCTATCTCTCTCTCACTTCTCTCTTCCTCCCCCCCTTCTTCCCTCTTTACTTCTCTGTATCTCCCTCCCTCCTTCCTTCCCTCACTACATCTCTCTACCTCCCTCTTGTTCACTCTCTCCTTCCCTCTCTAATTTTCTCACCTCTCTCTCTCCCTCCCTACCTCTCCCTCCCTCTCTCCTTCCCTCTCTATTTCTCTCTATCTCCCCTCTCCCTCTCTACCTACCTCTCCCTCCATTCCATACCACTCTCTCTATTACTATTTATCTTATCTCTCTCTCACCTCCCTCTCTTTCCCTCCATACCTCTCCCTCCCTCTCTTCTTCCCTATGTACTCTATATCTCCCAATCCATCTCTCTACCTACCTCTCCATCCATCACTCCCTACCACTCTCTCTCTCTCTACACCTCTCTCTCCCTGCCTCTCCATCCCTCCCTCCCTCATTCCCTCTATACTTCTATGTATCTCTCCTCTCTCTCTACCTCTCCTTCCCTCTCTACTTATCTTTATCTCTATTAGGTCTCAAAAATGCAGGTTGTAAATCCTAAGAGGATGCCAGGCTCTATGGTCAGACTTACAACATTTTTGAACTAACAAATGGAGTTAACCTAGGTGGTTGATGACTCCCTGCACTTCAGGCTATGCTAAACCTAGGTGGGTGAACCTTGATAACTAATACAAATTTAAGCAAGTTATGTGACTTGGTTGGTTTTAAGGATCTGCCCATAGTGGCATGAAATGTGGAATAGATGAAGGTTTGTTAACTACTCGTACTCCTAACACTAAAATTTAAGATGTGAAGATATGAATGAGATCTTTTAAGGTTTCTATAATGAAATGTTTAATGACCAGTGCCTAATCCTATTTGGTTAATGGAGTCAAGAGGTGAATGATATGTGACTTACTTGCTAGATATAGTTCAAATTGTTTGGCACTTGTGATTGTTTATACCTTGTATAAACGTGCAAGAATGTAATTATTAGACTCTTCTTATCGATCCAAATGATTCTTTTTAGGTTACTGTGATTAATTAATAGGAATTTTTAATCCTTTTGAAGGAACCAGTTAACTGAATCACACAAAAGCAGCAAGTGTTCCCTGACAAATCAAATATACTTCTGATTTGAATAACAAGATAGAATCAAACTGGAGATAGTATGATAATTTTATCAATTATAGGCCTCTCCTTATCGATCCAAATGATGCTCCCAGATTAATGTTAAAAGGATTTTAATTCTTTTGAAGAAACCAATTAATTAAACCACACAAGAACAACAAATATGCCTTGATAAATTGAGCTTGACAGACCAATTTAAATAATAAGAAAGCACCAAACTAGAGACGACCAAATAATCATATACTATCAACACACAATTGACATCATAATTTGATCACCAAATTAAGCCTTCTTGTTCATTATATTACTTCAAAAGATTTTGAAATACACATCATGATATTTTTGTTGAGGCAACTGATCAACCTATCTAACTACTGATGATTTCCTAACTACTACTATTTTTTATTCTCAATGATTGATTCCATTTGTCACATATACATTGCATTTTTAGGGTTATGACCCTTCATGTCCATCTAGTGCAACTCTTCATTTAATTAATTTATCTTTGGAAAATTAAAATACTTTAATTCTAATCTTCATTTTTGTATCTCCATGAGAATTGATTTTAATGTTTATCCTTCTTTTGCTGAAAACTTTGCATTCGTGTGTTCACCCAATAAATAAATTATTTGGATAAAATAATTACCCACATTGCTACTTCACTTTCTCTTAACTTCTACGGTGAAATATTTCACATTTTGAGAAAATATTTATAATTGCATTTTACACCATTTTATCTCCCAAAATAACATCACGCTCCTACCTTAATCATTTAAATAAATATTTATTTAGTAGTTTTACCCCACATCCAAATATTTCTTACCATAGTTTTCACAAGGAAATAAATTTGGTAAATCTCCTCATATAAGGTTCCCGCCACATTTTATGCAAGTAAAATATCAAACATGTTTTACCATCATCGGAGGATCAAATAGACTCATCACTCTATCCCTTCGATATTCATATCTCTCTCTAATGCTTTTCTCTGTCATTCGGGATTTCGAGGAGATCTTGAATAATCTCACTCTAAAATGTCCATGTCTCTTCGATGGCGTTTATGTTGCTTCACTGCTTTATCAGAGTTTTGAAGAGACTTCAAACACACTCACCCTGATTATTTATTTTCTCTCTGATAAATCTTTTGCATGCACCGGTTTTAGGGTTTCCATGTGTTCATCGTGCCAATCTTATGGAGATTCACATCCTTTTCTTCAATTAACCAATCGCGCATTATGCTTAAGGACATACCTAGATCAAGCACACCAAGATAATACTGGAAATATCTCAATATGATTGCGCATTGGTGTCTTAGATGACTAGAAAATTACAGTAACAAGCTTCAAAAATATCAAGTGACAAGCACTATCAGGAAAGTATGCTGAATCAAGAACGAAGCCATGTTAAGAGAATAATGTTGTGATGTTGTCGCAACCAATGATGCATCCACTATTTCACACAATGATTGAGGATGGATTTCAATGAATTCCATCTGCCGAAATATTGTCACAACCTGGGACCAACCATCATTAACAACTGAGTAGTATTCTCTTCAAGATTTTCATTGTATTTTCAACCCCTTCATGTTCTTCTATTTCTCTATGAACTTCAGTAGCATCAACCAAATGTTTATAGTGGTCAATCGTGCAACTCTATCTTCTTCTCGTCAAAGTCGTGTGCATTAGGTATTGCCACAGCTAACAGTTAGTTGAACATATGGAGTGCATTCATTAATCCTTATACTGCTTGATGAACCTCATCAGCAGTGCGTTTTTACTTGTGAAGTGTTGAAGTGAAAAACTTTTGCATTGTAACACCAACATCAAAGCGTAATTTGAGGGTGCCAAATCAAAGCTATTTTCTTTTTACTTTCATAGTTTATTCCTCTATGAACCATATCATTATCACAATGCAAAGTTGCAGCTGCAATCTCTATTGCTTCATTTGCTAACTTATGTGAACAATGAGTCAGATCTTCTATCGCTGGACACTCAAACTCAAAAGAAGTGCCTTCATCATATTTTTCATATGTGATTAATGGAAATTTCTATTATAATTGTATAATGCACTCGTATCTTCCCATAGACTTAACTGATGTCATTTATTTTCAATAGTATTGAAATTTGAAACTTGTGTTTGGTGTGTATATCCAGAAACATTCCCGTTTGGTGCCGAGATTATGTTCCTCAAGATTCTGCGCCATGTACCCACAATGCTTTAGGCCCATGTTCTATTAAATATTTGGATCCAAAGGCAAATGATTTCCTTCAGGCTCGAATCCTAACCTATATACCCGAAATAACTATCCTACATCCAAAGTTTGAAATCTACCACACAATATTTAATTCAATCCATCAAGTTTACGGACCCTCAAGGAAAGATTCTTATTCCATCCCAGATTAGGGGTCCACATACATAAACATGATACCTCTAAGGCCTAAATTTTGTAAGCCTTGATTAAAAAAAAATTCTGAGGAATAGGCTCTGTAACTGTTGTCGATAACCAAGCAAAGCTTGTTGAGTACTGGGTTGGAGATTTCCATTTTAGGACAAGAGTAGAAAGCACTTTGCTCATTAGGGTATAAAACCCTTTTCCATCCGCTTGCAAACAAATATATCTTACAGACTACATTTGTTGATAGTCACATATAAGACTCCTAGATATTATAGTCCTTCGAAGTCCTCGTGTCATCATAAATAAAGCCCTTTTGACTCTTGTGTGATATTTTGGAACAATGTATGTGCAGGACTCAAGGAATTATCAAGAGACACAAACATAATATTTTTTCTCCCATAATCCACTCCACTTTTTAAATCTTTCTTAAGATTAGATAGTCCATGACTAATCATATCCTCTACTACTGATGGTGAAAGTGATGTAATTGTGCACTCCAAGCTTCCAAATTCAAGACTGCTTAACTGAAGCCCATAGTAAATACTAGATTCACCTAGTATCTTCTTCAAATAGTTGCAAGTAGCTTCTTATCTCTTTTCAGTATGTAAGATTTCCCTGCTATGAAGTGCTCACATTTTCCATTTACCATCAAAATTCTCATTTTGTAATATTTTGGACTACCTCATCTTATTCTGGACTACCTCATCTTTTTGTAAGGGCCAATTTTCCTCATCAGGTTTGTCTATGAATTCACCTTTGCAATCTAGAAAATGATAGTCTTGCAATTAGGAAGTATGATGACTAACCATGCAAGCAAATAACATTAAAAAAATTGATTAGATTTAGGATCCATGTTTAAAAGGAATGTTGCTCATTCTCCTTTTTGACAAGATCTTTTAATTTGAACAATAAAGGAAAGTTGTTCTTGCCACAACAAACTGCTTCCTTATGGTGGACATTTATTTCATGCCCATTATTGTGACCATACCAGTGAATGGGGAAACAAAGAGCTGACATTAACAAATGCCACTAGTTCCAATTGTTGATGCCACTCAATTCAACGACTATGTTAAACACTCCTAAAGGTCTCTTCTCTAGAATCTTTCTGAGCACAACCCTAAATGATTTGAATTTCGTGACACCTTATATCTTGCAATTATTCTATTAGAGATCTTAAATTCATTTTAAATGAAGTGGATAGGCAGCATAATTTTCTTTCTGACCCTTTTCACTGTGATAAAATGAGTCAAGTAGCCTTCAAAATTGCCTTGGAAAAATGGTCAAAAATTCTCCTAGAGCCACGAAAAATGCACCGAAGTGTTGAATTACAATAGGGGAGCATGGATGTCAAATGGATTGTTATGAATTCATCAGGATTGCAAACTATTAACGGTCAAAGTTGCTTGCTCAGCCTGTTCTGAATACTGTATTTGTCTAAACTCAACTGAAACTCACCAACTTGCCTCTTTGGAAAAATATCAAATCTGATTATGAGAATTTTCCACCTTGGGGATTAGTTCATTTAGGTCAAATGAACATGTGTGCAAAATGGTTTTTTATCAATCCATCTTCTTCACAAGATATTGAATTCCAAAGTGTCCTCTATGAACTTTTCTAGAAGTGCAGATGTCGAAACTGTGTAAAACCCATTTGCTTTTGGTTTTGAAAAAATATCAAAAGATATGTTGGCGTCTTGAAAATTGACATGGGAGAACATTATCATGGGGAGAGTCTAAAACACCAATTAGTTCATGAATAAAGTCATCCAACTGATAGATATTGTCCTCCAAAGTTGACCTTTTTGGCATATTTAACACTATGCAGCCAACAAACCTTTTCCGCACCCTCCAACTTGGTACTTTGAAACCTTGTCAAAACTTATCATAGAAAGCTAAAATCAGGTGTGCACATTCACATATGGTAGATAAACATAGTTGCAAGGTGATTTTGCATGAAATTGCACCAGCTTCATTTTATGATTTTTCAAAGTAGGTTCCTAAGGCAGACTTTACAACTATATTTTTGAGTGTTGCAATCCATTTTCTTCATCATTTTTGCCAAAAAATGGTAGGAAATTTTAGGTTCCAACAATCTCCCCTCTCCCTCTATTTACCTACCTCTCCTTCCATCAATCTCTCTCTATTTCTCTAGATATCTCACCTCTCTCCCTCCCTCCCTCTCTCCTTCCCTCTCTACTTCTCTATATCTCCCCTCTCCCTCCATCACTCCCTACTACTCTCTCTCTATTTCTCTCTAGGGTATAGGTATTAGGGTTTAGGATATTGGGTATAAGGTTGAGGGTGTAGGGTGATGAGGGTTGAGGGTTGAGGGTGTAGGGTTTAGGGTTTAAGGTATAAGGTTGAGGGTTGAGGGATAGTGTTCAAGGTTGAAGGTATAGGGTTAAGTGTATAGGGTATAGGGATTAGGGTTTAGGATATTAGGCATAGGGTTGAGGGTATTGGGTTTAGGGTTGAGGTTTTAGGGTTTAAGTATAGGGTTGAGGGTTGAGGGATAATGTTCAGGGTTTGGGGTATAAGGTTGAGGGTATAGGGATGAGGGTTGAGGGTGTAGGGTTTAGGGTTTAAGGTATAGGGTTTAGGGTTGAGGGATACTGTTCAAGGTTGAGAGTATAGGGTTAAGTGTATAGGGTATAAGTATTAGGGTTTAGGATATTGGGTATAGGGTTTAGGTTTTAGGGTTTAGGGTACAAGGTTGAATGTAGGGCTTATGGTTTAAATATAGGGTTTAGGGTTTAGGGTATAAGGTTTAATGTATAGGGTTTAGGGAATAGGGTTTAGGATATTGGGTATAGGGTTTAGGGTATAGGGTTGAGGGTATAAGGTATAGGGTTAAGGGTTGAGAGTGTAGGCTTTAGGGTTTAAGCGTAGGGTTGAGGGATAATGTTTAAGGTTTAGGGTATATGGTTGAGTGTATAGGGTATAGGGATGATGGTTGAGGGTGTAGGGTTTAGGGTTTGAGGTATAAGGTTGAAGGTTGAGGGATAGTGTTCAGGGTTGAGGATATAGGTTTAAGTGTATAGGGTATAGGGATTAGGGTTTAGGATATTGGGTTGAGGGTATTAGGTTTAGGGTTTAGGGTACAAGGTTAAATATAGGGTTTATGGTTTAAGTATAGGGTTGAGGGTTGAAGGATAAAGTTCAAGGTTTAGGGTATAAGGTTGAGAGTGTAGGGTTTAGAGTCTAAGGTATAGGGTTGAGGGTCGAGGGATAGTGTTCAAGGTTGAGGGTATAGGGTATGGTATATTGGGTATAGTGTTGAGGGTATTGGGTTGAGGGTTTAGGGTTTAGGGTATAAGGTTGAGGATATAGTGTATAAGGGATGAGGTTTGAGGGTGTAGGGTTTAGGGTTTAGGTACAGGGTTGAGGGTATAGGGATAAGTGTAGGGAATATGGATTAGGGTTTAGGATATTGGGTATAGGGTTAAGGGTATCATGTTTAGGGTATAGAGTTAAGGGTTTAAGTATAGGGTTGAGGATTGAGGGTTGAGAGATAGAGAGTAGAGAGGGAAGAGGGAGAGAAAGATGGGGGAGAGAGAGAGAGATAGAAATAGAGAGGGAAGGCGGAAGGCTGGGAGATTGAGAGAGGGAAGGAGAGGGAGAGAGAGGGGGAGAGAGGAGGGAGGAAGAGAGGAAGAGAGAGAGAGAGGAGGATGGGGAGATTGAAAGAGAGGGAGAGAGTTAAGGAGGGAGGGAGAAGTAGAGATAGAGAGAGAGAGAGAGAGATAGAGAGAAGTATAAAGGGTATATAGGGAAGGAGAGAGAAAGAGAGGAAGGTGGTGAGATTGAAAGAGAGGGAGAGAGTTAAGGAGGGGGGGAGAAGTAGAGATGGAGAGAGAGATAGAGAGAATTATATAGGGTATATAGGGAAGGAGAGATAGAGAGGGAGAAGTAGAGAGTATAAGAGGGAAGGAGAGAGAGATAGAAAGATGGGGGAGGGGGAGAGAGAGAGAGAGAGGGACAGAGGGACGAAGGGAGAGAGAAGTGAGATAGAGAGAATGAGAGATAGGGGAGGAGGAATGTGGAGAGATTGAAAGAGAGGATGGAGGGTGAGAGAGAGGTAAAGAGGGATAGGTTAGATAGAGAGAAGTAGAGAGGGAAGGTGGGTGGGAGAGAGAGGGGGAAGGAGGAAGGTGGAGAGATTGAGAGAGAGGAGGGAGAGAGAGGGAGAGAGGGATAAATTAGATAGAGTGAAGTAGAGATGGAAGGTGGGTGGGAAGAAGGAAGAGAGAGAGGGGGGGGGAGGAAAGGAGGGAGGGAGAGAGGTGAGATAAAGAGAAGTACAGAGGGAAGGAGAGAGAGACAAATACAATGGTGAGATAAAGAGAAGTGGAGAGGGAGGAGAGAGTGTGAGAGAGAGGTCTTGTAATGCCCATACTATAATGAACTAATTAAATGCAACTGAATAACTAAATTTATGAAATATCTAATAATTTTTTTAAAGATAATCTACTTACACTAAATTTAAAATCTTCATAATGATATGCATTTAATAACTATATAAGTGAAATCTAACCCGCATCAAATGAACAAGAGATTTTCTTCTAATGTTAGATATTTTTCTATAAAAATCCTAAACTTACAAAAGGGAATAAAGAATATTAATGTTAAGCAACTTGGCTTAAATGTCACCAAGACATTGTTATTATAAGAAGGTATAGTTAATGAACAATCCCAACATTATTTTAACCAAGTTAAGAAATTAAAATCTGTATGACAAACAAAGATTAATTCCATACCCAACCAATAATTGAATTTACAAGAGTGAATAAAGAAAGACTAATGTTAGCAAAACTCATACTCATGATAACAAAAAATGTCTAATGTATTTAAGAAAATAGTGCGACCTCTACATTAGTTTGGTCATGGTTAAAAATAAGGACAATGTTATCTTTGATGAACACTATTTCTTTGTTTCTTAGAATTGAACATTAGTATTAATGTGAATTTGTGTGTGTGTATATATATATATATGTATAGTTTTATTTATTTTATTATATATATAATTGGTGTGTATTAAGAAAAACATATATAATAATTGGTGTGTATTAAGAAAAACATATGGAATTATCAATATCAAATAGGCTAAACATAACAACATATATCCCTACCAATGAATTTCAAGAACCATTCAAATTCCTAAGGACCTACCATGACCCTAAACATAGCCCCAAATAGATTTAAGGTCTCATGTTTTAAATGGTGCAAAAAGCAAATGAGAATTTGCAAATTTGGGAGAAGCAGAGAATTTATTCAATGGAGTGGATAAGATCAATAGATACTACAACACACTAATATGAAATCATACTCCCAAACACCTCCCATTTTATATATCTCAATATTCGATAGAATAATGATTATCTTCACCAGATTTTGTATACAAATAAAAGACCATCAAACAACAAACAGGGGAATGCACGGAAACAGAATGTTCAAGTCTTTGGATGAAACCATAATCAAACTTGCGGAATTGAAAGACGTTGATCACTAGAACACAAAATAAAGATGTGTTAAGAGAAGCTTAACCATGACTCAAAGCAGCAATAAATGAAACGTTGTCGACTCCACTAGTTACACATATAAAGAGATACAACTTTTGATAACTGAAGCGTTGCGAAGACAAGAATGCATTAACCATTCATAACATTTAATAGTACATAGTATATATTAATTGAAACACCATGGAGGCAATATGTGTTATCAAACATATTCAGAGATAACACATAGCATTTAGTATTTGAAACACTGCAAAGGAAATTATGCATCGACCATACATATCTTGGGATAACACATAACATTTGATAAAATTGTAATGCTGCAGAGACAAATATACATATCATTTAATAATAGAAAAATTACAGAAACAATTATGCATAACATTTAATAATTAAAATGATGCAAAAACAAATATGCATTATCAATGCATAACTTGAGATGACACAAGATAAGCTTGGAACCGAGTGTGTCTCGACTACAGAATGTGATGCTAACACAAGATAAGTTTGAAACAATTTTTCCTTCAAACCTTTCGAGAAACAATATATATTTACTTACTATATCTTGATGTGAATGCTATGGTTAATGTGGAATTTTATAAAGTTTTCTTGATTATCATTATAACAGTATTTCCAACAATTTCACAGAGACATTTAAATCTATTATGCTAGTAACATGTTAATAAACGATAGAGAATTCCAATACAGTAGATGATGTGAGAAACAGTTAAGCATAGCGAAAAGAATAAGCCATCCTTAGCAAGTAGTGAGAACTAGTTCAAACTATGAAGACAAGTTGAAGGTTGCATGAACGATACAAAGGCTAAGAGTGCTATAAACTGGTTGCAACAAAATATCAAAGGTCGTGGAATACAAAGAAATATTGACAGTGTGACGGCCAATGAACCATATGCTATAAAATTCGCATGAAACATATGCAGAGAAGAACACACAAACCATATTTATTATTCTGCAATGATTGATATTCCAACTATCAATGTAATGGTCATCACTGGCCAAGACACAATGAGAAAACCATGATTCAACTCAACTATTCTGTCAATAAGAATATTTTCAACTGATAAACATAAATTCATGCACAGAGAAGAATTATATAGCCTTTTTTTTTCTTTTTTCTTTTTATTGTAGCAGATTTCAAGGTTTCAATATTGTAGAATCAAAATTAGAAACACGATTCATAAATGTAATTAACTGAATATTTGACAATCATTTATTACCTAGTTCATGAGATAATAACAGTTTGTTGAGTCTATATTCGTTGTTTTCACATAAAACAGCATTGTAACTATTAAGAGAACTATTTACTTGAATCAAGAGGTTGCTTACTGACAATTCCTTCCTTACAACCAGAGATTTATTCCATCTATAACTTTTAACAAATCAACAAACAAATTAAATCAGCATTATATAAACATTTGCTTATATCCATTGATCATCAACATATCCAAGTTTCCCTCTTAACCCACAACCACAAAGTAGAGCAGCCCAGTCCTGCTCTCCTCCCAACCATGGGACTGAAAAAGTCCAATCCCGAGCGGGAGACAAAAACCCAAATGCCAAATAAGAGATTAATAAAAACAAAACAAACACTAACACTGACTCACACACAAAGAACTTATTCTTTGAATTCTTGTAAAGGGGGAGAAGGGGGATTCCCTTCCCTCTTGGGGAACAAACAATTATTCATGGCTTTCAACATACAACTTCATTTACAACACACAACTACCACCATCCTTCGGACATTCTCCACACACAACCACCACCATGCATCTAACATTCTCCACACACAACCACCACTATACATAACCTTCCAATATCCACTCACCTTCATTAATATAATAATCCATTCTACCATTCATAGCTCTCTGTTATATGTTCACAACTCCATACAATGCATATTTGATCAAAATCCTCAAGAGAGGATCCACACCCTCCTCAACCCCAAACAAAGGAGACTCTCATCCCTCAAGCGAGATCTGCTCCTTATGTACACCCAAACCCCCTATTACACAAAATAATAACAAACAATATTTTTTCTAATCATCTTTCAAGAATTCAATCACAACACAAAAATTACCATTACAATTCAAGCATACCTAGGTTGTCCAAGTTAGGATCAACCCTAAACAATCTATCCAATTTTTACGGAGTTTTTTTCCAACCAATACCATACTACAACCAATTCATTCCAGCCATCCCCCCTTCCTCCCATGAGCAAAAATAAAATAAGAAGGAGAACAATCTACAACAGTTTCATTTTCTCTTCCCCCTCCAACCATTCAAATTTCCACTTTAAAATAAAATAACTCCCAACCCTTCAATTTCCCTCAATACAATATCCAAATAAAAGGATAATTCAAATGAAAACACATTTCCCTTCAAAAAAAAAACTCACATAAAAATCAAATTACATTCTGACATTAAACTCCCTTGACTAAATTAAAAACCAATAACGAACATTTAACATTTGGACTCTATCTCCAATATTTAAGGAACTTGGGCTACCCAGCTGCAACATCTTATTAGAAACATTAGTACATTTGAAAATTTATAACCAAAACATTAAATTCTACTTTAACATCAATTAAATATATGATCTAACTTAATATTTTTTTTATTTTTTTGGCAAAAACTAAACATCAACCATGTCCAACAACATTAACTATATAAAAATATAAAATCAAACCAAAGTCTCTTAAATAATATTAGTTATGCCTCACAGGTCTAGAGAATAAGGGATAAACAATGAGTGAAATAGAGAGAGAGAGAGAGAGAGAGAAAGATGATACAACTTGTTGATTACTGAAATTTGACATGTTGATTACTTAAATTTGACTAAGTCTAAAAAATTATAAGATCTTCCAAAAACTAGAATTTGTATTATAACTCCTAAAGATCCAAAACCACTCTCAAACATCCTGAAACTTTATACATGAAATATAACTTAAATTATAAGAAAGTAAATGTCCATATGTAAATGTCAACTTAAATTTTTATTTTGTGTATATAGTTTCACTAAAAGAGAAGGAGAAGAAAGAGAAGAAAAAAGAGAAAGAAAAAAGAAAGAGAAAAAATCAATGCAATGCAAAACACGAGCACATTTTTTGAAATTCAAACCATAATACAAGCATGTTATAACCCGCTTGTGTTTTGGCTTGGTAATGACCAAGCCTAGGAACCCATAATGCAAGTGCATTTTGTTATAACGCACTCATGTTTTCACTATTTCAGGACCAAAAAGTAGAGTGGCCACTTTTTGTCCCCCATCTTTGTGCACTTACCCTGATTTTCTTGATGGTGTCTTTGGATCTCTTCATTCAATTATCTCATCTTCAATTTCTTTCTATGTTTCCTCGTCTTTGCAAATTTCCTCATTTGAGGAAAAACTTCTTATTTCTTTTATTTGTAGTATCTTCCCTCATCTACTTTCACATTTACACTTTCAATGACCTTGTGCAACCTCTTATTGTAACATCTATATGCTTTACTTCTTGAAGAGTAGCCAAGGAATATTCCTCCATTAGCCCTAGAATCAAACTTTCCTAAATCTTCTTCATCTCTCCTTATATAACATGTGCTCCTAGACACCTTAAAATGCTTCTCCACTGTAGTTCTTCCTTTCCATAACTCATATGGTGTTTTTCTATCATTCATTTCATTTTTTCCATGATTTAAAATACACTTTTATATGAATTACATCTCTCCAAAATGTATCAAGTAACTTGAATTCATTTAGCATGGCTCTAGCCATTTCTTGGATTGTTATATTATTCATTTCCACAACCCTATTTTGTTGTGTAGTTCTTGTAGAAAAATAATGTCTTCGTATCCCATATTTTCACATAAGTCTTCAAATTCATTTGAAGTGAATTCACCTCCTCTATTTGATTTGAGAAATTTGATCTGTAAGCCTATTTCATCTTACACTAAATCTTTGAATTCCTTAAACTTTTCAAAATATTCATTTTTTTTTAAAATGTGACCCAAATCATTTTAGAATAGTCATCAATTTATTGCAAGGATGTCATTGATGTTGTTGTTGGCAACATGAGCATGAGGGATAAGCACAAAGGTATACAACGATGTGTTGCATCATTGTCATTGATATCAACATTATATCTTGATATGGAGATCATGGTGCAGATCATTGTATATCATTTTGGTTGGTTCTAAGAGGTTTTGGAGTGTTTGTGGAAGACATTTTTGCAAGATAGTTTGATTCGGTAAAGTTGGAAAATTGACTAAGTGTCAAATTTTGTGTAACAGTGCTCTAGTTTTTGGGTCCGCATTGGTCCACAAATAAATTTTTCACTTTGTGCTTATAACATTATTTTGTTGGTTGTTAAAAGTATCTAATTCTAGAATTTCATCTATTTTTAACCTCTGGTTTGGAAGTTATGGATGACAGAAGTTAGGTCTGGCAAATTACAATCATTTCCTGTACAATGTATATGGGTGGGAGAGTCCACACTTCTCCATGGATAAGTTTTTGGCTTTTTGATTTTGAGGATATGTTGACAAATGGAAATCTAGTGTGTGAATTCTAGTTGGCATTGAGTTTTGAGGTCCACATGTTCATATGCGGATACACAATTGAAGAATTTTCGGTATTAGGTCTCCTGCGATGCTGACCTAATAAGTGTAAAGGTATGTGAAGGTTAAATATGTATTGTGGTGTTATATGGGAGTTATTATAGGTCCGTGATAATCTATTTCAAAGTGTTTTGAGATTTGAATTTTGGAGTGAGGTGTATATAGAAATATTTGGATCCGACAAGTTATATTTTGAATGTTACATCTAATTAGGTCAACGTAATTGATTTGTTATGCTTGAAGCAGATATATATATGTTAGATAATTTTTGGTGTTTTGATGTTTTTAATAAATATAATGAATGTAAGTGATGCAAATATTATTAGAGCAATGCGAATTTAAGTTGTGAATGTTGAGTCAAGAATATTAGAGTGATGTGAATGTAGAGGAAAGTAGAGTGTTATATTTGAATTAGATGAAGTGTGTAAAGTCGGTTAATTGAGCTTCATTGGAACTATAATTCATGCATATGATATATGCAATTGTAATAGTTTAAACTAGGTTGTGAGCCACAATCTCTCTTCTATCTTTTTCTCTCAATGAGCAGTGAGTCCACCTGTAATGATCTCTTCTGTAAATATACTATAATCAGTTATAATATATTGTGAGTTTATCCTCACCGTGGTTTTTTCCATTTTGGGTTTTCCATGTAAAAATCTTTGTGTTCATGTGTTATGTGATGTTGTTGATGTTTCATGCTTTCTTTCTTTACTGTAGTTGAATGTGCTATGTAGTTTGGATGTTTAAATGTTTGAATGGTTTAAAGAAATATTGATTCACCCCCCCTCTCAATATTCTATGTGTTCAATAATTGGTACCAGAGCTCAAGGTTCCTTGGAAGGAGCTTAATTTCTTAGGGAAGATCTTGGAGGTTGAACACATAGTTGTTAAAAGACTACCTGCTCCTCTGGAAGAGATTCTTGTTGTTAGATTCATAGAAGAAGATTGCATGCTTGAAAAAGATGGAGAACTAAAAGTTTGTAACATGCCCAACTAAATTTACCTCAATAAATTAAAAATTGACATTATGAATATAAAATTTATGACATAAATCCCATGATAGTTATTTCTATTTAGCAATTTCATATCCATAAATTAAAAAAAAAAATCTGAATATATTATTCATTTTCAAATGTCAATAGTCAATTTACAAATCTTGACTTGGCTTTTCAACGCCCCAGAGTCAATACATCAATTACATCAAATTAGATCAATGATACAAGTACATAAATAGGATTCCAATATAATTCCTTTTTGGATAGCTCACCTCCACTAGTGGACGAGAACATGGCTGAGGTGCTTTTCCACCCAACCACGAAGTAATGCTTCCCTAAAATTCTTTAGTATGTTGAAGAATACCCGACCCTACACAAAACACTTAGCAAGAGATACGATTTGCAAGGTGGAAATTGTGTGTGTCTAACTACATGCATTTCTATCTACTATTGGAATATGCAAGTTCCATGTTAGGTAATAAAAGATACAACAGAGAGAGGATAAATATTAAATAGTTTGTTCCGTGAATAAAAATGACTACAAAGCTTGGCCAAGCTCATGCTGCATAAAATGCAACTCAGGTTAGATTTGGAAAAGAAAATATACACTCTGGCACCCATTCCTGAAAGAAAATCTCATTCATAACAAAGGGGTATCCCTCCCTTTTAGACCATCTATTAGCATCATATTCTAGTGTGCTACAGTCTATCATAGTACTCTTGTATCATTCTTTCAATATCATCAACAAATATTCCATCTAAAATTTGGTATAACCATTCCTCTATTCATCATACTACTATTTTTCCATTGAGACTCGTATTGCAATTCGACATTGTTCCATTTCTATAGTTCTTTCCTTTGCAAATGAAGTTTAAACAATCTTAATCAATGAGTAATTCAAGATTAATCAAAAGGCATACCGCATGTATGTGCACGTGCATAAATGAAACATTTATGCATGTACACATATATTCCTCGAGATAAACGCAGTTGGAATATGTGTATACATTTTGAATATTAAAAAGAAAAATATTCCTTACATACAGGTTTTCCATATTCAAAAATAAGTATCAACTTCGTTCAGGTATTCCATTTGATCTTTTAATAACAACTAAACTCAAATAAGATACAAAAGGAATCATTTAAATAACAGTCACTTGTCTCATATGGATCATAAATCAATTCAGAATGGAACATGGATGATTTACAAGATCAAGAATAATCAATTCCAGTGAATAAAATATAATTAACATAATAAAAATATCCTTCAATATGAGACAATGTAAGGTTTTGTATCCGTTTTGTTTCTAACCAAAATATGTTCACATAACGTTCAATTTTGATTCTTCACATTATTATTCATTCAAAATTGAATCACTATAATATTGATTGCTCTATTTTGACAGTAATAATGTTCACATAAAGATATCGATAAGCATGTTATCGTGTAATTGATAACATATCGGTTATCATTAAGTACCTTCGTTTACCCATTATATTTTGTGCTATGGTTCAGTCAACCATATGGTAAAGACATCTTTTATCTATAAGAAACATAGTATTATCATCCTTCGGACTTTGGAAATAAATGACAATATACATGTATCTATATATATATATATATATATATATATATATATATATATACACTTCAAATGGAAGAGGTGATCAAAAGATTCATGTAATCGCGACCTGAGATGGCCCAACACTAGCGGAACAACATAATATCAAGCATTGCTATCATGTATGGAATGTTTACAATGTTTGGAAGAGGGTTATCTTATGAACGATAGCATTGTTCATACTCCTCTTCTTAACAAAGTAAGTGAGATTGTTCGATAGATAGAAAATTACAAGGGATCAATTAGTACATTGATCGGCCCATGCTTATATCAAGTATCGAATCGCCACATAAACCTCACCGAATGGTGGGTGTGATAGATGTAATACAAGATTAAATGGTGCATATTGTTCATCGATAGGCAATGTAATGAGTGATATAAATTGATTGGCTAGCCATAGCTAGATGCTCACAAAGTGACAATGAAATAGTAGACATTGAACAATAATATTCGTTCATCCATAAAATGATTCACAGAAATTAATTCAAACACCATACAATGTCCCTCCAAATAGGTAGAATGTACAAGGCAAAGATTACCCTGTTAAAAGAAATGCAACTACAAGGTTGGATCAAACGACAACGGCTACAAAGGAAAATGTTGCATGCAGGTGGGAACCCATCACAGGTGTTAAACCCGATACCTGTGCATGTCGAGTATCCCAAAAAAAAATCTCAATATGGTAGCTTGACCCCTAACATGGCTAACAATGAAAAAAACATGGGGTCGACTATAATGTGACCAAATTACAAATACAGAGCCACAGGTTTTTACACATTAAGAGCATATAATTGCACGATTTCTTGATAAAGCACATGAAAATAAATAACCATTTGACTCCAAAAAGAAGCATTTGTTATAGGTTTGAGAATACATCTCCTTAGATGCGATTGTTGGTGATTTTTCTATGTTTGAATTAGCCACAGCTTCCTAGTATCTTCATTCCTCTTTCCTTCATTATTCCTTCATCACACCACTGTCACTTAGCCACCCACTTCCTTCCATTTCTAAGCATTTAGGGGTCGGATCCTTCCCCATTCATTATGGGTGTTACACATTTAAGCTACACTCTCATTGTCTAAAAACTATGGTAATACATTTATATATATATATATATATATATATATATATATATATATGTAGAATTTCACTACATTTCATTTTATTTTCCATTTCTTTTATCAAAAGCCCATTTTCAAGTTCATCAAAAAGAACAATAATACAATTGTTTTCCTTATGATTATTGTATATGTTAAAATGCATTTCCAATACCATTTTATATCAAAATTTGAGATAGACAGAGTAAGACAAGGGTGCATTAGATTCATTTATTTCACAAGATTGCTTATTTAACCAAATTTTAAATCCATACAAACAAGAATGATATTTATCGATTACATACAAATGCAGATGTCATGGTCTACTATGGTGTGTAAGATTCTATATTCCAACCTTGCTTACCATTTGTCTTTTGACTAAGCATTCTTGCCTCAACCAGGTTCTCGTTCTACAACCTATTCATGCACACACACGTTCTTGCACTTTCCAACTTTATCAGTAACCTTTAACCAATAATCCTTTCGAAATAACTCTTTTTAAATCATAAAATTGCAAGATAATCATTTTTCAAATATATTATTGCATTTCTCAAACCCATAAATATTAAATGATAAATTCCATTTTCTGAGTATTTCAATTAACTCAACATTATTAAATGCAAGAAATGAAATTAATATGTGACAAATTTTCCCTTGAAGATCTGGAGAGAACTAAAGGTGAAAATAGAGATCTACAAGAAAATGTCAAGAAGAACATGAATGCATCAGAAAATTGAGAGAATAAATCAAGAAGTTTAGAGAAAGGCATAATGAAGTTAGTGAACAATTAAAGAAAGAAAATGAAACCATTACTTGTTTGAAGGTGCAAGTTGAAGAAAAGAAAAGAGTTGAGGAATATCTGACTACAATGGTGAAAAGAAAATCTAAGGAATGTACAAGGCTTGTACAAGAAGTTGTGAATCCGATATCATATCTAGAAAAATAAAGGAGTCATGAAGATAAATTCAAGATGAGTACTAAAGCTTGATGAAATAATTGCAAATCAAAAAGGAGCTAAAGACAAAGGTGGATTATGATTTGAGACAAGAGAAAGTTCAAAAGCAGATCAAACTACAAACCAACCTGAAAAGAAGAAGAACAATGGCAAGCAGATCTAGAATCAAAGAAGACCACTAGTTAGACAATCAAATATACAAAGCTACCCATTTTCAATGGTTTTTTTATTCCTACAATAAATTTGGACATAAGGAAATGGAATGTATAAGTAGAATGAATCAAAATGTTCCATCCTTTACTGGTCAATATTTTACATGTAAAAATTTGGTCATAGAGCTAGTGAGTGTAGAAGTCAAATGATGGATGGTTATAACAATGGTAGAATGGCTCAATCTTTTAATAGTTACTATTATACATGCTATGGATTTGAGCATAAAGCTAATCAATGTAGATTCAGAATGAATGGAAGGAATATTGGTCAAAATAATGTTATATGCTACAATTACAGTAGACCGAGACACATTGCTAAGTTTTGTAGAAGCAGAAATATGAGGAAAGATAATCCAATAAAGAGGAATGAACCAGTACAAAAGATTGATCCTACAGAGACAAAGAAAGAGATGAATAAGATGTGGAGAAAGAAGGAAGAGACTGAGGTTAAGGATGATTCTATACCATCATCCAGTGTAGATGTTTCCTCCAGAAACTAAGTTGAGAGCTTTGGCTTAGGGGAAGCTTTAGTCAAAATATTTCATCCCCTACCAAAGAAAAATGGTGTTGATCCCTTAGCACAAAGATATGTGATGTAGATCAACATGCTTGATCTATTGGTGAGAATTACAAAATAAAATATGATAATGTAGAAGTTTGTGAAGCATCAAAAGTTGACTGTGCATACAGATAAAGGGTTGACAACTTTAATGTTTGAAGCATTAATTGTGAAATTAGGTTAGAATCCAAGGGTTATAAAGTGATTTTACTTAGCCAATTTCATTCACAACAAGCACTGAGAAAAATTAGAGCAATGAGGAAGTGATTTGGAGTGATAGAAGCTATTTGTGACTTGGTGCATTAAAAGTCTAGCTCAACAAATGGAAGAAAAGGTATTTACAATCTCAGCTTTGCCCTATCTTTCAAAAGAACTTTGTTTGAAAAAAGTTTGAATTCTTTGCAATGGATATACCGAGGGTTATTGAGGTTACTAAGAAGCCACAACCTAAATTCAAGAAATACCCTACAAAATCTATAGAAGATGACCCACTATGTGCATTTTCGCATGTTCCATATGGGGTTTTTCCAATAGAGGATATAAGGATTTACATTCATGGCAAGATGGAAGAATATGATCATGGCAAGTTAGAAAATATATGGATGAAAGAATTTGACTAGAGACAATTTTTCCCTAAAACTAGAATATCAAAACCTAGTTGCGAAGAAATTGGATATATGGCAATGGTTTCCAAATTATTTTTTTATGACAAGTGGGTAAGAATGGCATTAAGAAAAATACATGATAAATTTGTTTGGATTGACATGCCTAAAATGATAACAAAAGAGGTGATTACAGGTCTATGCTCCACCGGACCTGTTCTTGTATTGAAATTAGTTAAGAATAAAGTGGTAATGGAACTAATTGGTGTAACATATGATAAGAGAGCTCTAGCAGTAAATCCCATCAGAAATCTAGCTATGAGGTATGCAACAATGTTAATTGATTATAAAATCTTTTTCACAAATAGAGATAATTTTGTATCTGCCACTACAATTAATGTGGCATATGAGATGGTGGAAAAGGGTGTTGACTATGATCTTTGTGAGTTACTAAGGCAACAATTGATGGATAATTTGAAACAAACCAAGGAAAAGAAGTATGCATTTAAGTATGGAACCCTGGTTATGTGTTTACTTTTCTATTTCCTAAAGGAACTCCCTAGAACCAGAAGTCTGGAATGGTTGCAAGGAAGACCGGTTTCTCATCATATCAGAGATTTTATGAGTGGTCTTGGTGATGGGAAGGCACAAGATGAGGCACTTGTTGCTTTCTTTGCAATTTTTTAGAAGAGGATGCATGAGAGAGATAAAATTTCGAGGAAACTGGTAGAGAGATACCAGAATGATATCAAATTTTTGGTAAGCACTTATGAGTACATGATGGAAGTAGTAGAACCAAGGACTATGTGGATCCCTAGGTTGGGATATGAGGTCACTAAACAAGAGATTACTATTTTAGTTGATATTTTGTTGAAGATTCCAAAGGATACAACTAAGACAAGGTATGACACTTATGAAGAAAAGTCTTTAGAGGTGCACATGGAGCAGAAGAAACCAATAATTTAGAAGTAGGTTATAAAGATGGTTGATCAGTATGTAGAAGAAATGGGAATTTCAAAGGAACAAGTGGAGCAAGTGAGAGAAAAGGATAAGGCAAAATCAAGTGTTGCAGAAGGATCTAAAAGCACAAGATATGGTAGGACATCTACCACTCCTTTTATTCAAAATTCATCTGAGACTAGGTAGCCCATTGGAGAGAAAATAAAATCAATAGATAGTCCTACAGTGAAGGAGAAATCCCCTCTGGTTGTGCACATGACAAGGCCAGAGAAGAAGAAGGATACTCTGATAGCACCACCTACCACCCTTGCAAAGAGGAGACCAAAACAAAAGGATTTTATAGAAAATAATTTTAGTGTGGATGTAGAATAAGAAGAAGAGGAGGAAGAAGGACTATAGTTGGTCCACAAAAGAAAGAGTGAAGCTTAACAAGGTGAAACTAATGTCAAAAGAAAAAGATTTGATGTTATTGACACAAATGGTGAAGGGGAGATATCTAGAGAAAGAGAATAAATAATTTGTAATACACGTGAGAGAAAAGAAGAAAGAAAACACCAAGAAGGCATCTCTAGAAAAGAAGAAGGTAGAAACAAAGGATACTTTTGATGTCAAGAAGAATCAAAAGCAAACATCTCTAGAAAAACCTCACAATCCCATGAAGGTAGAAGCACTTGTTAATGGAATGATACAACATGGCATGCTTGTAGAAACTAAAACTTTGTATGGTGAAGTAAATGAGGTGGATAAGGCCACCATATTGAGGCAATTATTAAATACATTATTATTTTGGAATTTGATATGAAAAACATTGAGAATAAAATTCCTAAAGAGCTATGGAATGTCCTAGTGAATAGAAGATTAGAAGCAATTGAAGAAGGAAAGATAAAATAATATTTGTTGAAGAAGGTTGGTGCTCCTCTTTCTGAGGAAAGCAGAGCCTCATTGGCTGAATTGTACAATACTAAATTTAGAGTAAAGCAAAGGGTAACTACTCTTATGGCTAGATACAAGAATGAATTTGAGAAGCTACATAAGGAGACAGTTGATAAAAAATTTGACATTGCACAAAAATATGGTATGATTTCAGAGGACATTGCTCCAAACGTCATGAAAAGAGAAGAAGCATAAAACATTGATGCTCAACATGAGCATGTTATATATGAAGAGTACACTCGGGACAATGTCCCTCTAGAAGTGGAATAATTGGAAAAAGAGGATGAGGAAGTAGAGAAGGATGTTGGAGAAGAAGCAACAAATGATACTTCTCTTCCTCTGATACTTGAAGAAAATGTAGAGATTGTGAAAGATGAAATAGAGACTCCTCCTCCAGATAACCCAGACCAATCTACAGAGGAAGATGTGAATAAATATGTTGAAGAAGAAACTGGTGATGAAGAGAAGGAAGATGAGGAAGAAGATAATGAGAAGGAAAGTGAAGATAAGAGTAAGGATACCTTTAGAAATGCAAGAACAGAAGAAGAGACACATGTTGACTGTAACATGTCCATTATTCTACTCAAAATAATTTTCAGTGTTTTAACCATAAGTGAAATAATTCACAAAGCCATCACATAGAAATAATTTTTTTCTTTAAAACAAAGATATCAAGCACATTTGAAATAAACACTATTCCAAACTTTCATTGCATTACATTGTGATATAGCAATAAGTCATCTTTCTCCTTTCATTCCATAAAATGTTACAATCTTTCCAAAGAAATGATCTCGTAAACAAGATACAAAAGATATTTTCCATAATTTCATAGTAATAAATACAAGATACATACTTAGCTCATCTGAGCTCCACTGGCACTAGGAATACAGATGATCCAAGAAATCCCTTTTCAAATCTTGGCTCGCCGACTAAGAGGAGAAGCATCACTCAAGTGCTTTTTCGCCATCCTCAGACTTACTACAGTCCCCTGCACATCTACCACATATGGTAAGATGGCCCTACCCTTCGATGAAGAGTTTGGTTCGTAAACCTAAAAATATTAAAGCTAATCCTGAGTTGGTGTTGTGTCCTACATAACTAGAACTTTACCATACAGGTTATCTATATTCTACGTGTATGTAAATCCTGGACTAGCATGCTCATAGGAAACACAATGAATTGACAATGTAACCAGTGGCAAATTACACCACTTTGGCCAAAGTATTCATCACCCCTAACTCGGAATGGACGTCACACGCTCATCCACCATTCTAGCTCAATTTTTTAAGACCATTCATATTCTAGGCATAGGCTATTCCCTCCATTGGATAATCTTTAACCCCAGGAACAACCTATATACACTAAGTTACTATGACTCATCTAATAGGTAATTTCTATGCATAAGGTATTGCCTTCAAAGGGTTATCCTAACCCCAAGTTTACCCTATGAACTCCTCATGTCTCTAGCTTACAAATATCTTCGTAACAAATAACTTCATTATCTAAAGTATAGCTACATAAGCTTCATTTTATCATAGAATAAATACTCATCATTAAATGACTTCAATTAGGAATATATCACATCAATAAATGATTCAAAAGTATATCCTCATCAATAAATGACTATAGTTCAAAGGTATGACCTCAACACTAAATGGTCTCAATCAAAAGAGTAATATCAATAAATGACTCATTCAAAAGTATAGTCTCAATAATAAAGGACTCTTATTCAAGAATGTAACCTTGTTAA
Source organism: Sequoia sempervirens (assembly GCA_007258455.2). Classification (NCBI taxonomy): domain Eukaryota; kingdom Viridiplantae; phylum Streptophyta; class Pinopsida; order Cupressales; family Cupressaceae; genus Sequoia; species Sequoia sempervirens. The sequence goes on along the minus strand of VDFB02271358.1, from coordinate 331,874,933 downwards.
TAAAATTAGGCTATTCAAAAATTAGATTCATGTCAATAAAATGACTTCATGTCAAGAGTATAAAACAACCAACTAGTAGGGTAATCCCACCTATGGCTCCAATCAAATAGTAATTCACAAATTCAAGTGATCTTGAACTTAATCACATAGGTTAACCTCATCCTTAGTTTACCCTAATCCTAGGATAAATTAACAATTAATGATCAATCTAATCATGTAGGCTAATCTCAACCTATACGCTTTAAACAAAGATCAATTAAACAACCCAACCAAGTAGGTTATCCACAACCTAGGGTTTCAATCAAAAATCAAGTAAAGCAATGATCAAATGATCATTCTAGCATAGACTAATAATAAGGTTTGCATGATGTCACATTCTATCAATGATGACACATCTTTCAAACCATCACTATCCTTGTGTTGCTAGCCTTATCATTTCCAAGGTTTTCCTAGCATTTAAGCGAACAAATTCAATTTATCCCCCTAAGATATTGATGTATTCCATTTCTCTCATTTCAATATACGTATAGCATAGACTAATTACGTAAAGACTATATAGAAACACATCATATAAAATCCTTTATATAAAAGCTTTAACCTATTGGATAGGTTCCATCAAGCAAGTAATATCCAAGAACATTCAAACATAATCAAGTATCACAACTTATCCTTACTATTCCATTCTAACATAGTATTCATATCTATTTAACCTTTCTGATATAAAAGACAAAGGTATAGAAACTAGTATGCCTATTTACGCAAAGCTCTAATTGGATAAATTGGGTTCCTAGCATAGCCCTCTTCCACAATCAGCTTGCAACTTTAGCAACTGTCACTATTTCTCTCCAAAATTCTCTTCCCAACCTTCTCATAGAATCTCTCACTAAAAATCTTGCAAATCTCTCTCTAAAACTCTCTCACAAAACTCAGAAGAATAGAGAAACTCTCAAAAAATAATAGTAGAATGCAGATATATGTGTCCCTTTGAGGTAAATAATTCCTCTATTTATACACAAAAATTAGCATCTACAAGCTAGAAACAAGGTAAATGAACCAACACTTCTCAACTCATTTGATTCAACTCAGCATAGTAAATAAAAGGTGGTAGATTTATAACTTAAGACTCAAGAAAATAGCACAGTAGGTCGCTTCATTCAAGGAAAGCAAGAATACAATTCAAATATGCAAGGTAAATAATCACACAGGTCGAGTCTATCCATGCCAGCTTCTACTTGACTTATTCTCCAATTCAATTTGGTTTCCATCCCTGGATAGAGCTTATAAAATAGACTTCTAAAGCAATGCAATTTTTTCATACTTTGGCGCCACATAAGCTTCATACATGCTATTTGGTGTTTCAGATAAAAGACCAAGTCAAAGCTTGTTAATGCATTCCAAATTTCCTTCAATTCATTTGACTATGTCTTACAAACTATTTCCACGTGCGCCTTACATATGGCATGTGCTTTATTGTCACCCGAAGCCTTATTCTATTCACTACTTATAGTCCACTAAAAGTTGTGCCTTGTATTTATATATGCGCCTCACTCATTTATTTGCATTTACACTCTATTTCCTATGCTTGTGTTGCCTTTGACTAACTTACTCATGCATCCTCCATATTATAATAATGTTGTTTAAAAGGATAATCAATGTTTGGACTTATGCATTTTTCTATTGGTTTATATAATGATTTATATGTGCATATTATACTTTGAAATGTAATCATATATGAGGGTGACACTATGTATAAAGTGCCTTTAATATAAAGCATGGATTTTACAAGCCTTTTCTTATTCACGGTTTTGCTTCATATGGGCACTACAATCACTTTTAAAATGCATTTTAATAATATTATATAAATAATAATATATATTATAATATATATTATAATATCATCTTTTGTATTATATGTATGTATTATTATTATATATATATTATTATTATATATATGCTCACTTTTATATGATAATATATATGCATGTGTGTATACGTATATGTACTCATGTATATATTATATACACACATATAACTATATATTTATTAGTTGGTAATTATATATATTATAAAATGTATATACATACAAATATGTTGACACGTCTATGTATTAGTGTATTCATAAACACTTATATTAAATATATACATATATATGATGATCAATTACTCACATAAATACTTTATGTGTGCATCATTGATAAGTCATATATACACATATATTTAATATACATACACTCATATATATAAGTTCTCAAGCATAAACCCAACTTTATCGAAAGTACGTTTCAATACCATAATCCCTAATGGATAAAACTATCACAAGGAGATCGTAGAAATAACCCTATCAACCCAAAGGAAATCAAAGACCAAAAACCAAAACCATAAATCATCCCAGAACTATGTCTGAGGATACTTACCCCATTCATGGACTAACTGTTATCTTCTGAAAATGCACCCTGTTGAACTTGATGTTCAACAATTCAGAGAAAACATGGGAAGACCTCTAAAGCTATGGGTTACTTGTAGGCAGAGGTCAACCTTCGGAGAAGGTCGGCTTCCTAGTTGGGTTATCACCTAAAACTACCAAATTCACAAGGAAAAGAGAGAAGGATAATTTTAAAATGACTAAAACCGAAAGCATAAAATGAAGTGATACACCAAACTGACAAGGACAATGAATATTCAAATTTTCATACACTTGGTTCAAACTGATAGAAATTAAGTTTGCACAACTTATTTCAACATGCCCCTACATAGATATTTCACTAAGAGGATATAATGCATTAACCAGCAAAGGGAATGTAAACTTCACAATTGAAAAACTATATGCATTTTAACACACTCTTAGCAACCTACATGGACAAGCTATTTGCAGAAAAGGTATAAAATAAGAGACAAAGTTACAAGAAAACAAGGATAATTCCACAAATAACTTGATCAATCTTTTGAAACATACACAAAACTGCAATAATAAGAGGGAAACATTTCGCTAACATTTGTCTCCAAGGTATTAATTGTATTTCATTTCCATAAGAGTTACAAAAGAATGCACAAAACCTGTGAAAGGACTGCAAAAAGTCACTATCTCCAAGAGTTGCATGAATAGAACTAGCTCAAAATGAGTTACAAAAGAAACTAAATAACCAACACCAAGTGGATCCACCAAAAAAGGTTCTAGAACCCACCTTGGGTCGGATGCCTTCAAAAATCCAATAATATAGCATGTAAATCTTTAACAAATGAGCTCCAAAGAGTGGAAAAGGTCAAATTTGACCATGTCAAAGATAAAAGCTTAATAAAATACCCCTATATGCTCTCAAATGTGCTTTTAAAAGGTCAAAACAACCTCCTAAATCTCCTCCATGTGTTTGCAAAATCATTCAACTTACCTAGATGCTCTCCATATGTTTGCAAAATTATAAAGTGAAACAAATCTTTCAGTTCTCTCTTTGGCATACATTGAAAGCTTAATCTTTATTTATTTTTCATTTAAAAATAATATTTACACTAAGTGATTTATAGATCATCACTTAGGTAAGTATTTTACATTTTATAAAGAATGCAAAAATAAAGATAAATAAGCTTAGTTGACTTTTTCAAAGATTTGAAGGCTTTATTCATTGAAAAACTCTAAGGCAAGAGCCATGAAGCTTTAACCCACGGGTTTTCATAACTCACATTGCATTTTTAGAGCAAAGTGACAAGTCCACATAGTGATTAGGGCATAAACCTTAATACCAAAACAATGTGAAACTTCTTTTCAAGGTGTTGCCAAGGGTTTTCACTGAGCATACTCCATGAATCTTCAGGAGAAATCTGCAGCTACAGAGGCATAAAACAATATACAGGCTAACAAGTAAACCATTTTGATTTTTAGAAATCATCTTGTTGTTTCTGTGATTTTTGTTGAGAAAAATGGCTTGATCTTGAGCCAAAAAATTCTATTTCATACTTTCAATGGTCTGATTTTTAGCATTTTATACTTTCCATAGTCATTTTCTAGCTTCCATGAAGGATTCAATGTATTTTTTTATGGAACAAACCTAGGGTTTGTAGAAGAAAACTTTCTATTAACTCACAGGTCGTGTGCTTTCAGTTTGTGGGTAACTATTGTTTTTTATTTCCTGAGAATGAAATGAGCTCAAAACAAAGCTTCCATCAGTCAATGTTTCAATATTTTGATGATTTTGCTTTCCCCCATTAATAATTTTGTTTTTCAGTAAAAATCAAAAGATTTTTTTGAATGTAAATCTGAGGATTTCTCAGAAAGAAAACCTTCTCTAAATTTCTCTAGCCACGGCTACCAAATCTGCACTTGGATATAAAAAGTCCACATTTCTTTTTCTTTTGCTTCTTTGTAAGATGCCATACATTTTCTGCATATACTTGTTATCTTGACTCTAAGTTTCCACATAAGCATTGTAGCTTTCACCTTCATAGCTTTTATGATGATCTTATTTTGAAATGACTAACCTGTTGAAGTTCTATAGCTGGAACTCTTCTCGATGATGAATGGCACTGTAGGGTTGATTCTATACTCTAGCATTGTTCCTATGTAACTTGTCACCTCTTTTTGAAATCATTGTTATCATGTCCTTGAATATTTATAATTCCTTATAACTACCTACACCATTAATATTACCACTGTTCATATTTGTCATGTGCATTGTTCAAAACTACAGTCACGAGGATTGTATTTATAGGAGTTAGTATCTTGTATGTCATCAATACAATACTGTTTTCCTTTCAAATTGAACTTTAAATATTTATCTTTCTTCAAGATACTAAACACCATTATATTGTTGCTAAAACATGAACTCTGTAAAAATATTGCTACAGATTTTCCATCAACACACATACTCCAATCTTCCTTTTGCTAAGATGTCACATACTATTTAGGAGTTGAATTATCCCACTACACATAGAAGAAAAAGATCTCATTTGTATGACCAAACCTTGTGTATGATCATGTTGTTCTTATGATATTTTTACTGTTTAAATGAGCCAATGCTTGTCATCTATGATATCATTCCATGATTGCTAAATACCATTGTTTAGTTTTTCAAAACACTGTGATTCCATTATGCATATATCTATTACTTATATCAGTGAATACAACAAATTCACTATTATGAATGATAAATTTATCCCTGATTGCATCACAATGTTATGGAAGGCCTAACAAGCTTATCTTGTTAAAACACATAATGATAGCACGCTGAGCTCAACCCTTGTGGGAGCCACATTTATCCCACGTTTTGCAATTTGATGAAACAAAACATCAATATACTTTTCCTATATCTGCACTTGAAGCAAACAAGTTAGAAAAACAATGCATATTACATATGTTTGATTTTCCTATGTCTCTTGATCATCTTGATGATGCTAATTTTTTTAATGCACTTGAAGATCACATTGTATGTTTATAGAGGTATGTGCATATCAGGATTTAAGACCTTTCATTGCTCTAACACAATTTTCTCTTCCAGGTACAGGAAACTAGGAGCAACAAGGACAAGGCAACTGGACGCAAGACAAGCACAAGACTGAAGATGCAGAACAACTCCACTGAGACCAGTCATTCAAACAATGGTTGGTCCTTCTTTCTTTTATGTGCATTCATTTTCTTTAATATCTATAAATGTACAATGTTTTCTTTCCTCTATTTTAAAACAGTTAGTCTC
>VDFB02271358.1:331723965-331869152 GCA_007258455.2 Sequoia sempervirens | reverse complement strand
AAAATATAATGCCTGAATTTTTTGATGGCCTTTACCAGCGCATAGGCCTGCTTTTCGACACTTGGATATCTTAATTCGGCGTCTTTGAGCGGTGAGCTCATGAAAGCTATGGGATGTTCATCCCTCTCTTCTGTCCTCTGAGTTAACATCGCTGCACAGGAATGTTCTGATGCGAAGGAGTACAAGTAGAAAGGCTTTGTATAATCTGGGCTAACCAGGACGGGAGCATCGGCAATAGCCTGCTTGATTTCTTCAAATGCCTTCTTTGTCGGTGTGGTCCACTCCATCTTTGCATCCTTTTTTAACATTTCATTCAAAGGTTTTACTATCTCAGCAAAACCGGTGATAAATTTTCTGACAAAGTTGATCTTTCCGAAGAAAGACCTCAATTCTTTTTGGCTAGTAGGCACATGAATCCGTGATATTGCCTCTACGCGTTCAGGATCAATCAATATCCCTTTCTCAGTGATCAAGTGACCTAACAATTTGCCTTCGGTGACCCCGAAGATGCATTTCTTTGGATTTAAGGAAATCCCATACCTTTGGCACCTCTGAAATACCTTCCTTAGGTCTTCCACATGGTCCTCTCTCTTCTTTGAGAACACTGTCAGATCATCCATGTAGATGATTATACATTTTCCAATCAAATCCCGGAAGGCGATGTCCATGGCCCTCTGGAATGTGGCCCCTGCGTTGATTAGCCCGAAGGGCATTCTTTTGTAGGCGAAGGTTCCCCATTTAGTGGTGAACGCTGTTTTCAATCTGTCCTCATACTCCACTAGGACCTGGTTATACCCCGAATATCCGTCCAAGAAGGACATCATTCGCGAGCCATTAACAATTTGTAGCACTTCGTCAAGCGATGGCAGAGGGTAATTATCCTTTTCAGAAGCTCTATTCAAATTCCGGAAATCCACGCATAGCCTGATTTCTCCGTTTTTCTTCCGCACTGGGACGAGATTGGCGACCCACGTTGAGTGGCGCACTGGGAAAATGATTCCTGCTGTCAATAATTTCTTGACTTCTTGATGGATTAGTGGTTCCAGTAATGGATTAACTGGTCTCTGACGCTGCCTAAAAGGCTTACTTCCTGGCTTGAGCGGAATTGTATGCGTGATAATAGAAGTATCATAGGTCTTCAAGTCTTCATAACTCCATGCTATGACGTCGGGGAACTGTTTCAAGCTGTGAATAATTCCCATCTTTTCTTCAGGCGTGCAAGTCTTCCCTATGCATACATTTTTAGCTTCGCGCTCTGCCCCTAGGTTTACTTTCTCATACTGGTCACCTTCAATCCTTTGACTTTTCATCTGATCAATTTGATCCTGATCAAATATTCTCTCTAATTGTATCATCCCCCTTGGAATGATATTCGTCTTTAGGTTCAGGATGCCGTCCTCATCAAATTCGGCTTCCTTCTGAGTTTCTTCTTCTTCAATGACTTGGGCTGCAAAAACATTGGAATTTGTTAAGAATTCACGAATGTGGTCATCATCCTCAAAAACCTGGAAGTTTGTAATATTATCTGGAATGGATGGTAGGGATGACAGCTCCACCGTGAACTGACTTATGCCATCCATGGCTAGCGGCTCCAGCGAACTGGCTGCTTGTGCCAAGGAATTTGCCACTTGATTATTCGTTCGGCTCATGGACTGAATATTGAAAGCATCAAAGCTCTCGACTATATCCCACACTCTGTTGCGATAGCAAGTCAGTCTTTTATTGTGGCAAACATATTGCTTCTTTATTTGCTTCACGACTATTTCTGAGTCTCCAAGAGCATATAGTACTCTTGCTCCTTTTCTAAGTGCCAGGAGTAACCCATGAATCAAGGATTCATATTCTGCTACGTTGTTCGTGCATGGGAACTCCAATCTATGAGCAGCAAGATATACCTCTCCTTTCGGACTGATCAACTCGAAACCGGCTCCAGCTCCTTTCTTTGATCGGGATCCATCAAACTTTAAGATCCAGACTCGTTCTTGCTGTGAAGACGGTGGAGTTTGTAGGTCTTCATTTTCTTCTTGATATTCTTGCTCGGATTCCATTTCCTGTATCCTTACTGAAGAAAAGCCATCGATATGATTGATTTCTATATGATCAGGAAAACCTAATGTCTGTGGGATACTTCTTTGTACTTCTCTTATGGCCGTATGGCACATCTTGCAAACAAATTCTGAATGGGCCGTGTTATGCACTCGGCACCAATTTGGCAACAACAAATCTTGAATCTGAACATCTTCTTGTAATTCCATCTTCATTTGGACACTCTTCCAAACAAAATTTCTAAAGCTTTCAAACATTCTTGTATCATTGTCTTGGGAGCTCTCCCCCCTCTCAATCAACACATTTGTGGAATCAGATAGTTGGTCATTTCCCTGGATTGATTCATGTAGCATGAGAACTTCATTTGTTTTAGGCCTATAAGTGCCTAAATCTGTCTCTAAAAATAAGATCTCATTATGCTCCCCGTACTCAGTAATCATTAACCTGAGTCTTGGGGTGCTATCAATCCGTATCTGGTTTGGGACTCCTTTCCATGGCAACCACATATGGGAAAAGTCTGTGGCAATATACCCGTTCAGCCTTCTCGCCCAGTCTCTGCTCAAGAGCATGCCATATCCGTCAGGGATATCTACCACTGAAATATCTATGCAACTCTGTATCCTTAGGTCTGCAGCTAACTGCATGTAGATATTGTTTAATTCTCCCATAACTGGGACTTCTGTTTTATCTAACTGTGTGACCTTCTTGTTGGTTCTTGCAGGTACAAGTCCCAACCTGTGGCAGATTGCAAGTGGCATCACATTGCTTGAAGCACCGGAATCCACTAGGCAATTGTGTAGCATTTTACCAAATATCCTGACTGACAGTAGGAATGGGGCAGGTTCGTCTTTTCCCTGGTAGAAGACTACCGGATGTTTGTCCTGTTTATTGGTATCTTGGTTCTTGTCTTTCTGATTCCTAGGAACAATGTCTTGTCTTGGCGGGGTGTGCGGTTGCTCGTTTGCCAAGACTTCTTCTTGAAAAATATCTGTGTCCATAAGGACTTCCTCTGGTGACATGTCCTTTTGATTAGAATTCCCAGACGATGCCTGGGTCATCTCTATAACACCGGAAGGCTGTTGCGGAGCATTAGACATATTGCCCGTCACTTCTGATTCGGCAATGTTAGTGTTGGCTGGAGCATTGGGCACTCCTCGGTTTGGTACATTCTGCGGAACATTTCTTGGGACAATAGCTTCGGTCAAGCTGCCCAAAAGTGTTTCCCGAACCTCAGGAACTCTCATTAGCTCAATTAAAGGCAAGCTGACCTTCATTCGCTTGAATTCCTCCAGCACGTACGAACTCAACCTCTTTAGTTCTTCCCGGAGACGGTCTCCTGTCTGAATTCGAGCTTGTACTGCTGGAAGGTTCACTTGTCTTGTTTGTTCCGTTTGGGGAACAGTAGCTTGCCTGGTCTGTTCTGTTCGTGGAGCGATGGCTTGTCTTGCTCCACTTGTCTGAGCATTTTGTTGATGGTATTCCGGCGAATCTCTGGGAAGAGACGGCACGTTGGTAGCGTTCGGATTCGGCGGGGTCTGGAAATTGTTGGGTGGCACGGATGAAGTCAAAGGCTCATTCTGACGATGATTCCTCTGGTATATCCTCAATGGATTTCCAGCCGCCTGTTGAAGTACTTCTCTGGTTCCTTCTACTAGAACACTGTTGTATAATGGAGGGAAATTGTAACCATTTGCCGTGGATGGCTGATTATATGGGTCTTGAATTTCTGGACCGTTTTGGTATCTTGGCGCCTCCACTGGGCCGTTAGCAGATGCAGGAGGAAACCTCTGATCTTGTTGGTATCGTGGGTATTCCTGGGAAGGAAATCGAACATTTTCAATCACAAGGGCTTGATCATACTTTGGTGCAGGAACTAACTCGTATCCGGTTACTGGAGGATCTTCCGATTCGGAGTTCCTTCTCTCACTTCTGAAAATATCAGCGGCTACCTGGAACTCACGACAATGTAACTCAGAATGTTGGTCGGTGTTATGGAGCCTGCACCATCCTGATAGTGCTGCCTCAGCTAGGAATACCTTGTTCGTGGGACGATTGTCAGCTGGTGGATTATCCAAGGGTGATGGTACAGTACCATTGTTTGGTCCAGTATTCCAGGTCTTCTTTTGGAAGCTTGGGTTATTATTTCGTGGACCTTGATAATTCCCTTGATAATTTTGGTTATCCCTTTGATACCCTTGACCTTGATTTTGATAATTTCCCTGCGGTGCCTGGTAACTTCTCTGGAAACTCTGAATTTGGCTGTTTTGTCCCTTCAAATAGGTGACTTCAGTAGACAGCCTTTTGACTTGTTCAATCAAGTCTTTCATTTCATCTTTTTCTTCTTGACTCCGTGTCGAAGTTGACGCGTTCTGGAGATATACGGGCTGAGCTGGTGGTACTTGGGACACAGGAGCCCCAGGATGGATGACCATTTGGTTGCCCATTGAAGGAACTGGGTTCAACATAGGCGTCTGATGAGCCAGCGCCCGATTAATATCTTGGATTTGATTTTGGGATGCTGCGTTTCCCAAGTAATTGAGCGGACCGGGAGCCATACCTACTCCTAAACCGGTGCTAGCTGTTATTGCCGCAGCATATGCTCCCTTCAGATCCACTGGGAGTGGATTGGTGGACTTCACAAACATGGCCGTAAGACGATCCAAAGCTTCATAATAAATGGGCAATGCCGCTGCATTATCTAACAAGTAAGGATCTCTTAGCCTGGTGTAGGCTTTGTGGAATCTATTGTTAAATGTACTGATAGGCTCATGTTCTTGTCTCTTGATTTCCACAAATTGCCTATATAAATCAGATGGAGCAATAGGTGGCCTGAACTTCTCTAGGAAAGCAGTCTTCATCTGTTGCCAAGTGCGGATAGAGTTGGCGGGCAAGTGGATATACCAATATGAAGCCTCCTCATCGAATGTGTAGGGGAACAGCCTACAGGCAACATCTTCTTCTCGGATATCTCTATTTTGGAGAAGATCCTCGAAAAGCCTGATATGTTCGTCTGCGGTGTGGTTCAGGTCACCACTATGGAACTTGGAACAAAAATGTTCCGGATTCTTTGGTAAATCATGGTAAACAGCAAACGTCATGGGCGACGCATCAGCTGGACGCCACGCCATTGGAGCGTTTGGTTGGTTTGGTTGAGCTGGTTGCATTGGTGGAACGGGTTGCACGGGCTGTGTAGCCACTGGAATTGGTTGACCGTCCGGAAAGAGGTCGAAAGGAACTCTCTCACTTGGTGCTTCTTCACTGGACCCAACTGCGCTAGATGATGCCTCCTGCGATGCTTCAGACTTCTTCTGCCTATTCCTGTAAGGTGACAGCTCTATAAATTCTTTAAAAGAATTTGGAGTAGATCTGGTAATCCTTCGTAGTCTATCTGCTGAGAAAGAGCCGATTCGATCCAGCGTGCTCTTCAATCTTGTTGAGGTGGTGCAGGAGCTTGTGGTGCAGGGGCTGCTTGATTTGCTTGTTGGTTGACTTGTCGGATGTGCTCTCGTTCAAGGGCTTCAAATCTTTCAATAAAAATGTCTCTTTGAACGTTGAATTCAATTCGTCGTGCCCTTTCTTCTTCTCCCTCGAGAATAAAACGCATGCGAAACCAATCAGGAGCACTTCTTCTCACTTGCCACGCGAGGCTGAATAATTCGGTGATGATGTCTTCCTGTTCGTCGTGAAAACCCAGGTTAGGCTGTAACACTGGCTGAGGATCTTGATCAGGTTCAGGAACGTTGGCTGGGAGCCCCTTTCTTCATCCTACTGTCAACACTTGAGGATGAACCTGTAGCAAATGATCGTTCAATCTCTTCAAACTTTTCTTTTAGGCGATCTATTTTCTGCCTTATCAGATCTTTCTTGATTGCTTCTTCGAATCTCTTTCCTTTTTCCTCTTCTCTAGCTAGGACTTGGCTTGTCTGTCTGAATTGAGCACGATCGGCCTGTGTCTTCCAAGCTAGTGTATATAACTGATCAATAATATCCGTTGGAGGTTGATCCGGTTGTTCAACAGGTACATGAAAAGGAAACTCATGCGGTAGTACCATTCTGCATCATGCCTACTGCCTGAACTTGTGACAATCACGAAGATAAAGCCCCCCCCCTTGAGCAATTTCTGTGTCGGCCCTCCTTCTAGCGCCAATTCAATGTTGAGCGCGGGGAGGAGGGTAAAAAGTCTTCAAGATTATCCCCACAGATAGCAAAATTTGATATGACCTGAAATTGTACTAAGTTGTTCGCGTCAAGCCCTCCTTCTAGCGCCAATTCAATGTTGATGTGTGTTTTATCATACACCAAACATTCAGAATAAAAATGTCCAAAGACACTTTATCCTCTCTTGAAAAACCACCGCATAGGCGATTCCAAGGTTTCTTTAGTCGGGTCTCGACGTGTGGATAAGCTCAATGGTCGTTGTGATAATGCTGGTAATAAACAAGGGGACTTACGTAGAAAGTCTGCACAAGCTAGGGACTTAGGAAATTTATCTTTGTAGGTTCTCAATTAGGACTTTCAATTGTGGATCTCAAAAAATGGCAAAAAGAATAGGGTTCAGAGAATCTAGTCTAAGCCTAAGAAATCAAGAGACAGTAAGGACTTGGTGAAGCGAAATAAACCACATTTTGTTTCGCCTCCTGTTGGACAACATACGCAAAAATGGGTGCAATCTTCAAAGGGGTTGTGAGAATGATATTCAAACCTCGGATAAGGTTGAAGTTAGGCTTCCACACTTAGGAGCTCAGGCTAACTTTACGCATCGGATGAAAATCATTCATCCGAAGAAAGTATGAGCTACACTTCACCAATGAGTCGATACGATCAATCTTTCATTCAACTAACAACTTTTCAAAGCAAATTCTATTTAATCTAACTTTAATTCTAATCTATGGTGGAAGATAATATGCAACCTCGCTTACTATTCAACAATAAGAAGTGATTCAAGGCAAATCATGCTCAAGAGCTTTTATCATTCAAAATAGTCTCAATGCGACAATATACATAACAGTCTCCACACAAAATGAAAATGAGAGAGCACTAGTTTATATAGAGCTCCAAAAATGAAATGAAGGGCCGAGATTAAAACAAGATCAACGGCCGAGATTATTACAACCAAACCCTAATTAGGGTTTCCCAAATCAACAAGAGTTAATCATCAGAAATCAGTCAGAAAAGTGGCAGTTCCAGCTATAATCTAGGAGATGCGTCCTTATCCATCTGAGTAGCATTGTGCTTGGCGAATCTGGACACTACGGCAATGACCTCGTCCATCGTGACAGGCGGCAGCATGCTGATCCGGAACTCAAGTCCGTCCAACTTCTCAGCACATCTAGCAAAAGTACCTTCCCAACCTGCCTCCTGCTTCTCAAAATCCTTTCGAACGGATGAGAGTCTTGCCACTTTCGCAAAGTCTTGTTTCAAGAAAGGTCCAGTGGTCGAGAAGAAAGTTTCTTGAACTTTATGCTTCAATCTCTCCAACTGCATGTCGTTCTCCCGGATGACTTCATGGTCAAACACTTCTGTAGTTATCATGCAAATCTCCTCCTGGATTTTCTTGACCTGTTCTTCGATTCCAAGCCCATCGACTTTTGCCTTCTCCAAGACTTCCTCTCGTATTGTCACTGCCCAAAACCAGTGATGAAAATCATATGCTGCCCCTGCAGCAATCACCCTTTTATCAACTAACTCCTCTCTCGGAGTACTCTTCAAAATTCTAAGGCTCGGAATAAGCCTTTCTTGCATATCCGGGATGCCATCCCATGTCTCTGCCATATCCATCAACCTAGAAAGAAACGAAGAGGTTCGTCCATAAGCAAGCGCCAACCTCTCCATGAACAAGGCAGCTTCCATGCCTTCACCTGCCATCCAGTCTTGCGCTTCCCTGGCTGTCACCATTCCATGCTCAACTTCCTGAGTCATCTCCTGTGATGAATTGAGGAGAGGAGGAACAGTTGCATTGCCTTGATCTAGCGGCTGGGTCAAATGTTGTATGTATTCTTTGAGACGTTTGACCTCCTTTTTATACTCTTTCTTCTTGGTCACTTCCTTTTCCAGTCTCGCCTTAATGGTCGAGACGGAATTATCTAACTCTTCTACTTCCTGACCTTTTGAAGTCGGACCAAGGTCAACAGTGGTGATAGCATACTCCTGCGGAGTGATTTCGTCCTGTGGCTTATCCACTGTAGGTACTGCAATGTGCACGGAACGGTGGCCTGTCTCATTCCTCTGGATGGTGGAAAACTTCTTGGCGGGCTTCTTGGTAGCAACTTGTTCTAATCTTGCCAAGAAATCGGCAGTATCGTCCTCTTCTTCCTGTTGAGCCTCAGCAGGCACCTGAACTTTCATTCTTTCTAATAGCCAGTCTGGAATGGTTGACTGTTCAATGCCATCCTCTACTTGGACCTCGTCTTCGTTTGGAACATCCATGACTCCTCTGAGGGCGGAAATCATTCCTTCCTCTAAGTCATTATCCCGGACATCCATGTCATTGTCTGAACCTAAAATCTCTGTGCCTGCTGGTGATGCAGGCTCTTCATCATCTAATTGGATAGGTTCATTGTTCACTTCCTGAGCTGCAAGAGGTTCGAGCATCTCAACCAAGGAGTCGTCTATATTAGCCACCAAATGGTCAACATTCCTGGACGCCGCTGACCGAGAAGGTCCTCCTTTATGCTTCTTGGAAACAGGTTCTGCACTTGGCACCATTTCTTTTCTTTTCTCTCCAATCCCAACCAAGTCTTGATGGGATGCCCCGGCATTAGAGGAATATGACTCTGATTCGCTCAACAGATCATATGTGAGCGTGATTCCTTTTTGTCTCAATTCCTGAACATGATCATCAACCCACCACTGAGAATATTTCGTCACTGGCCTCATCAGGGTGGCTAGGTCTGCATGCTCTGGCTCTGACCATTTTACTGGAGGGAGAGGTCGACTTTCCTCAAAGCGAGGTTGGACGTGGTTTCCGTCATCCTGAAGCTGATCAGGTACTCGGCAGAACTCAATTGTTCTCATGAAATCTACGGACATCCTGGACCACATCTTCCGTCTGATCTCGTATTCATCGGCAGCATTTGCCCAATAATCCTCCAGTTCTGCCCTGTGCTTATATCTCCTTCCTTCCACTGTCCGGATATTATGATGTGGGTCATAATTGACCCTGGACTTGTATGCCGTGAAAGGGTACCATTGGATCTCCAACCGTGCACTCTCAGCTGCTTGGGCGGACGGGCAGTACTCTAGCATGTTCCCGATGAAGAATGGGAATGTGACGGACGCCTTCTTGGTCGGCCTCTGAATACTCTGATACTCTTCTAATTGTCTCAAAACCTCAAGCAATATCATCCGATTAGTCGGATAGATAGGCAATTTATAGGGATTTCCAGTAAATCCCTGGATCCTGATATATGTAAATTTAGGGAACTGGATGAACCAAGACCCATATTTGCTGATAAGACTTTTCGCTTCATGGCTCAGCCTTTGGTGCACTCCTCCTTGAAGCTTTCTGGTAATGTGCATTAGGAATGCATCATGTACCCTCCTGAAGTGAGTCTTCTCCTTCAACTGGAGCTGAGGATAGCAGTCGTAAGGCCTAAGCTCGTTCTCCCCATTGCCAATTCTGCCCTTGCAGATCAACCCTGGATATTTGTATGACCTGGCTAATAGGTATACCACGTATGAACTCATGTGAAAAGACTTGGTCTTTTCAAGGTTGATCAGCTGCTCATGGAGGTTGTCACTTATCATCCGTGACCAATTGAACATTTTAACTCCAGAGGTGACCTCGTCGATAAAATAATACATCCAACTCTCAAAGAAGGCGCCCTGCGGGTTGCCAGCTATTCTGTTCAGCATCAGCACAATATCCCCAAAATCTTCCTTGAAGTCCGTGCGGCGAGGCCTCTTGGGCAACTTCTTGATTGATGGCTTTGGCTTGTCCATCCAAACCTTGTTGACTGTTGTGGCACATAGATCTGGCTGACCATCATATAGCATTTTGGCTTCTTCTTTGGTCTTATAGACCGTTCTTGAATGCTCTGGAATGCCGAAGGTCTCCTGAATTGATACTTCGTTCAAGTGTGCCAAGATCCTTCCGTCAGGGGCGATAATCTGTCTTTTCTGGGCATCATAATGGCGAGCACATTCCACCATTAACTCAGCACAATCCATGGCCGGAGGGAATCCAGCTGCTTGGAAGATCCCGTTTCTGATCATTCTTTGGGCTATTGCTGAGGGAAGTCTTTTCTGACCGTATACTCTCTCTTTGAATTCGTCAAAGTCAACGTGCCCAAGGTCAGTATCCACGACATTCTTCCACTTTGAGATGACTTTAGTCTCCTTCTGAGCACCCTTGTTGGCGAACTTCATTTTCAGCTTCCTGGATAATCCGCCTTCCGTGTCCGTCAACCTGCAGTCATAAAATTAACATTAATATAAAGACCTTTAAAATAATTTAAACCTCGTGCCTTGGATTCGAAAAATTGACTTTCAGCTGTTCAAACAATTAATTTGCTGCGAAAAAGCAAGCTGAAAGTGACTTGAATGAATTTGAAAATCTTGCCAGAACTTCGTCAAGATGAAAGGGCATAAAAAGATAGCAAATTTAACTGACCAATCACCAAACCTCAGAGAAGGATCGTCAAATGCAAATCAGATTTAAGAAATCTGATTTTTTTGAAAAGTGCGCCCCTCTTCAAGAAGAATTCAGCTTTGAATAAATATCCTTTTCTTTTCCCGCGAAAAATTCCTCAGCATAACACTGCTTTTCTCTGTGAGAAAATTCGACTTCGCTAATGGACGAATTAATTGCCTGACGATTTCGAGAAAGATTAAATTTCTCTTCAGCTGTGTGTGAAAAATGAGTTGCTGAAACTCATTATAATGCTGAGAGATTGAATTCGATTTAGTAACTGCCATCTTTCTTCTTGATCCTCGATTTGTTTTCATTTTCCAAACAGGCAACTTTCCTTTTATTTTCCGACAAGGCTCAGTCTCGAACTTATCCGAGCAAATCTCCAAAATTTGATTTTTTTATTTAATGTTTATCTCTGATTTTTCGAATTTTTTAAATAAACATTAAATAATTTAATTAAATTCATGGTGAATTTAATTTTCTTCTTGCCGGATTTCATCTCCGCCTGGCGTGCTTTACTTTCGTCCGATTCGTGTCTGGCAATTTTGATTTTGTCCAAGGAATTTTTAAATTCCAAATAGTTGAGAATTAATTATTAAAATATTAAAATATTTTAATTAATTCTAACCCGTTCGTCTTGGACCCATGGCTATTTCCATTTTTCTTCCGTTTTTCTTGGCTGAGAGTGTATTTTCCGATTTCGTCCTTAATTTCGTCTAGCCAAACCAAATCTTAAGCCATTCCGTCGAGAATTTCACTGCCAAATCCTCATTTTCCTTTGCCGAGGCGAGATTTTAAGCTCATTTTTCTCTGTCCAAGTCAAATATTTCCTTGCTCGGTCGAATTTTTCTAGGCAATATCCTTGTCCGAATGTCTTTGCCGGTTGAATTTTCCTGACGTCTGACATATTCTTCATCCCTTTGGTCAAGGACGATCCTTCCTTTCCCTTTACCTCGTGCATTTTTCTATGGTCAAAGTTGACAATTTCTTCGCATTTTCCATACTTAGGCAAATTTTGCCTTTCATTTCCCTCATCGTATTAGGCATATTCCGTTTCATTCCTTGCCATATCCTGACGTTCTTTAGCACATGTTCTTTCAATCTTGGCATTTGTCCTCTCAAAAGTGTCTGGATGTCTAGCCAACGTCTTCATTTTCCATCCATTAGCCTCTATACTTAGGCGAATTTTAGAGCTTTTCTTTGGATTTGGCCTTGACACTTAGCCAAAAATCATCATCTTATCATCTTGGGCGGACTTCATTGGCATCTTGGACGGTCATCATGGATTTCTTTAGCAACTTGCTAACTCCTTCCAAGTGCATGGTGGACATCTCTCCTCTTTGGATATGCATCTTGGACGTAGATCATGGATGTCTTAGCACTTATTCCCATCGTTTTATCCTTTGGAAATGATATAATGTTTGGCCAAAAATTATCCTTCCACCTTTTTAGGCTTTCATATTTAGCATATTTCGAAATTTTCCCTTGGTAGGCATCAACACTTAGTAAAATTTCAATTTTTTCTTACTTCATAAGTCTAGGCGGACTTTACTTGACTTTCAGCCAAGTCCCACCCTTTAAGGGCGGACTTCTCAAGCATTTTGGACGAGTTTCATGCACATGGGCGGCCTTTGAAGGTCTTTGGGATGTCTCCCTTTGAAGATGGCGGACTTCTAGCCTTCTTTGGACGTGCCTTTTGGTGCTAGGCGGACTTTAGAAGCACTTTGGACATCCCTTCTTTCATATGGCGGACTTTGGGACCCTTTTGGATGTGCATTCTTGAAGATGGCGGACTTCATGAGCCTTTAGGATATCCCCCTTAACTGCTGGCGGACTTCAAAGCTGTTTGGCACAAGTGTGGCGGACTTTAGAGACCTTTTGGACATCCCTCTTGCACATGGCGGACTTCATCAACCTTTTGGACATGCAGGGCGGACTTTGGAGGATGCAAGGATATACCTTCAAGATGCATGGCGGACTTTCTAAGATGCAAGGATGGCAGGGGCGGACTTTGAAGGGGTCAAGGATGTGCCTCCAAGATGCAGGGATATGATTCCCAAGTGCTGGGCGGACTTCAAGACTTTGTTGGACATCCTCCTTAGCTGCTGGGCGAGTTCCATGACCTTCCAGACCTTCACATACCTTTCTTCATCCTTCTTTCATGGCGAATTTTCCAGACTTGCACAGATTTCTCACAAACTTCACCATTTTTGAGTTGATTTTTATGATTTCATCTTCGAATCTGATTGATCTTGACTGGTTTTTGACTGGTTTTTCCAGATTTTCGAACGTTTTCAGTCTGATTTTCATGCTTTTTACTTGTTTTTTCCAGATTTTTCGAAAAATTTTCAAAATTTTCAATTCGATTTTCCGAGAGTTCTATTGAGTTTTTCGAACTTCTGAGTGCGTTTTCAGAACTCGGGACCCTTCTAAAAATAGAAACTTTCCAAAAATAGAAACTTTCCAAAAATAGAAAAAGCAACCCTAAAAAATAGGGAACCTTGTTTGGTCCAAAAATGCCAAAAATGAAAAATCGAAAAAGCAACTTCTCCTAAAAAATAGGAAGTGTCAGAATTGGCCGAATTTACAGTTGATCTTCGTCTCTTGGGCCTTCTGAGCGCTTCCATGACATCTACGCATTGATTCAAGCATGAATTACTGACTCGGCTCGGGTGACTCTCGGCAAACTGACCTGAAACTCTTGGCAAAGTGATCTCATGTAACCGTTGCAAGGAGACAGAACCCTAAAAACTAGCAGGCAACTGGGGGTCCCCATCAGCGATGGGGCGATGTGTGAAAAGGTCACAACACCAACCCAAAGTGGGAATGGAGCTACCATATGGCGGAGATACTAAAACTACAATGCAATTCAAATTGTAAGATAGGCGGCAAGCCAACCTCTTCCACTTATTCAGCGGGTATTACAATGAAGTATAAGAAGAAGAAGTAAGATTGCTGACAGTACTACTGTTCAGCTTACAATGAATTAGAGAGTGCTTGCCAATAACATAGAGTAAGAAGTCTAACAGTGCTGCAATATAGTATAATGTCTCCTCAATGATCACAATGACTTTCAACCCAAACCCAACTCAAATGACAACTTTTATGCAAGCTGATATGACTGAACATAGACTGAAAATGCATAACCAGCAACTCCAAAACTCACTAAAATGCTCATAACTCACCCTAGACTTGTCCAATTGACATGAAATCTGATGCAAATGAACACTATGAAGATGGCGACTAGATCATAATCAAGAAATGACTCTAAAAGCTTGTAATTTTATTTTCTAAACATTTGCCAGGCAAAACAGAATGGTACAGCCTCAAGAAATGTTCTACCAACAAGATAAAATCCAAGACACCTCTAAAAAATCTACAACTTGGCATAGAGGGGCGCCCAAGGCTAGCAAATGCATGGGTAAACTACCCAGAACCAAAATAAATTTGCCCAAAGACTTATGAGTGTAAACTTCAATCTGCAATACAAAATCAGCAACTCCAGATTATGATTAAAATGCAAGAAACTGAACTACAAATGCAAAACAACTTCTACAATGCAAAATCTCACTACAAATCTCACTCAACTACAATCTAACTCTCCATTAGTTGCTATCTTCCAAGCAAGAAGTCGAGCCAAGGCTAGGAGGCATGCATTCCTCGAAGCAATCCAGATACCATTCCGACAGCATAACTTTTTTGAAGACATAAGATGAGAAAATGAAGAGAAGAGGCCTCCTTTTATAGACTCAGCAAAAGCATCTCCAGAAGCTTCTAGAAAGGGTGCCCAAATTTCAAATTTCAAATTACTTTATTTCCCTCCAAAGAATGGCGTCCCATTTCTCAAGGCAATATTTGACCCCTTTTAATAAAATAATATGCTTTTAGAGTCATTTCTTGATTATGATCTAGTCGCCATCTTCATAGTGTTCATTTGCATCAGATTTCATGTCAATTGGACAAGTCTAGGGTGAGTTATGAGCATTTTAGTGAGTTTTGGAGTTGCTGGTTATGCATTTTCAGTCTATGTTCAGTCATATCAGCTTGCATAAAAGTTGTCATTTGAGTTGGGTTTGGGTTGAAAGTCATTGTGATCATTGAGGAGACATTATACTATATTGCAGCACTGTTAGACTTCTTACTCTATGTTATTGGCAGGCACTCTCTAATTCATTGTAAGCTGAACAGTAGTACTGTCAACAATCTTGCTTCTTCTTCTTATGCTTCATTGTAATACCCGCTGAATAAGTGGAAGAGGCTGGATTGCCGCCTATCTTACATTTTGAATTGCATTGTAGTTTTAGTATCTCCGCCATATGGTAGCTCCATTCCCACTCTGGGTTGGAAAGCACATCCTTGGCGTCGAGCTTACTTTCAGCATTGTACTTCTTTCCAGTTGATACTGACGATCGTCTTGCCATATGACAGCATCTTTCTCATCTTGAGATTGAGTGCGCATTCTTGGCAAAGAGTTACTTGCAAACTGCTGGTTTTGTTTTGGACTAACCCGAACGGGTGCTTCTTGCATTAGTGTGTTCATTGAAGTAAATTGAAAAAATTGGTTCGGTATATTTCAGTGGTATCAGAGCCAAGATCCTGCCATCCTGTGAAAAAGACAAAGTCAGTCGACAGACAAGTTACTGAAAAAACAGCATCTAAGAGCACATTGTGAATCTTCTCAGGAAACAAAAATGCAACCAAGAAATGAGAGATCATTTAGTGGTATGGAGAGATCATTCAGTAACAGGGAGGAAAGAGGAAGAAGGTTGGATAAGAAATTAGACGCAATGATGGATATGATATCTCTTATGTTGGGAAGGATGGGTCAAAACACAATACCGCAAAACAATCTTCAGAGCAATACAAGGCCTACAGGAGAGCATAGTGCTTCAAATCAGCATAATGGTAATTGGGATCAGCGTACTTCAAATAACACATACATCTTTTCAAGGCCATTCAAACCCACTTTCTTGACTCCAGATATTTCTCAACCTGACCCAAAAGACTCTATGTCATATGTGGACAATGAAAGACATAATCATGCTGAGTATAATTCCCTTCTTGATGAAGTCAAGCGCGACATGACTTACAATGACTTTGTGGACCATAAAAGAAAGAATAAAGGTCAGGGAAGATATTATAATCAGAGGGGACCAGCAATGCAGAGGAACTAACAGCATGCCATCAACAAAGTTACGTTACCACATTTTGATGGTACAAGCAAGGTGCACATGTCACCTCATATTGATCGTGAGCTCGATAAAGAAACCGTGACAATTGAAGAGTGTGTGGAAGAGCCCCATAATACGCCCCTTGACTTGCATGTGATAGCAAGTGATGAAGAGCAGTACGGTGAAAAGAAGATAACAACAGTCTTGAGTCCTAACAAGGATTCATCCAATGAAGGTCTTGAGACGAATGACTTCACAGAAGATGTTGGCAGAACGGTTGTGTGGGATGAGTTTGTTGAAGAAGAGCAAGATGAAGGAAATATTAGTGGACTTGAAGACGAATCCAATGGGTTCATGCATGGTCATGTTGAAGATTTGATGATGAAAGATTTTACTCTTGTTGCTATCTCAACTTTCCAAGAAGTTCCACATGAAGAAATCAGCGACATACTTTCTCATGATGGTTCCATAAAAGATAATGAAGGTGAAGTTTTCAAAACAACAAGCATTGAAGATTCTTCACTTCACTTCGGTGGCGACATTGTTGGTTTTGGGTTTGATCAGCAAACCAAACCATTGGAAGGAAATGTTTTTGAAGATATCAGCGTTTGTGATTTGAGAATTGACCTATTCAAAGAGTCTACACTCCAAAAGTTACATGAAGAACACTTTCCTTGTGTTCAATACAATCAGCCTCTTACCATTTGGGATCCCGGTGTGAAGGCACCTAGTGATGACAAACCAGTGTGGGATGAACTTCCCTTTGATCCAGATGATGAAATGAAACTTGATAAGGATTCTATATCAGCAAACAATGGTGTTAATATGCTTAAGTTTAGGGCCGCTTTTAAGTTTGATCATAGTATCATTGAGGAGGAAACAGAGCTTGAAGACCATACGGCTCTTGATGATAGAAGGTTTGAAGGGATTACCAAACATAAATCGGATTTATCAAGGCATGAAGCTGATTGCAAGCAACAGGTTGAAGTTTTAAGGGAGTATGATGCTTTCCAAGTCATTGGGCCTTCTCCGCTAGTTGATGGTGAAGATCAAGAATGTTGGAGCAGCAATGAAGGCAGCAAAGACAAGAAACTAAGTTCTGATTTTCAGTTGCAGCCTAGTAGTCATTCGCCATCTTCACATTTACATGAAGGGAAAGGTCAACTCAATGTGTCCTTTGAAGATGAAGTGCGAGCTCTATCAAGATTTGATCGCACACATAGTTTAATTGAAGGACT
Source organism: Sequoia sempervirens (assembly GCA_007258455.2). Lineage (NCBI taxonomy): Eukaryota > Viridiplantae > Streptophyta > Pinopsida > Cupressales > Cupressaceae > Sequoia > Sequoia sempervirens. The sequence continues at coordinate 331,852,065 of VDFB02271358.1, read as the reverse complement.
CATTTGGGAGGCTCAGCTGGAAGAGAGACGAAGAAAAGCAAAGGATGAAGTTGCTCTTCCCAATTTGCAACTTATCAGAGATTCTTTGGTGACCTTGAAATCCGAGTACATGCACTTGATTGAAGATCGTGATCATGCCATTGAAGTTGCAAAGAAGACCATTTGTGCTTCCCAAGGTAAAGAGAGAAAGGTTGATGAGCTTACTCATGAGCTTGAATCAACAAAAGCTATGTTAGAAAAAGCTCAAGTAGCATTAATGGAGGTAGAAGATCAGTTTGCTGATTTCAAACTTTCCAAAGGGCAAGAAAATGGACAAAGAGCTGAAGAAATAAAACAAGTAATGGAAGAACTTGATTGTCTTCAAGAGGAGTTCGATCTAGTAAGCGTCACAAGGAAATCAGAAGTTGCATGTGCAGATTTGGATCAGCAAGACGAAAAGAATGACTTCCAAGTTTTTGACAATCCTTTCTTTGAAGTGGGTGCAGAAGCAACTTATGACAATCCTCTCTTTGTTTCGAAATATGAGTCATGTAGTGAAGTGACCAAGCATGAGGTCAAGTATGAACTCTAGTCTAAGGATGCTTTAATATCATTACATGAGGAGATGCCACATTTTGTGATTAGTAATCTTCCAAGGCCTTTTGATAATGAATGCATAAGTGGGCTTGAGGATGAAGAGTCCACGTGGGAGATGTCGAAGCAAGGTAATTTCAACATCTATGTCATCAAGGTGTTGAAGAAACAAGTCTTGGTAGCCGCTGGTAATTTCATTACAGCAGCAAGGAGTGAAGGTTTCAGACCTACTACTCAGGGGGAATGGGAGAAAGATGAACCAGAACTTCGTGTTTGTACTCTTGACAATCCATCCCTTGGGTGGAATGATGTTTGGGATCATACTAGTCTGTTTTGGGAGCTGAATTTGATGCCACTCTATGTTCCATACTCCAATGTTGTTGAAGCTTTCATGGGTAAGCTTCAAGGATTTACTAGGTGGGGCACTAGTTTCATGAGAATGCACTTGATTCTCACTAGCACTTGAGGATGCGTTGAGATTTCTTGGCATTGTGTTGAAAATATTTTTCAGTTGGGTATCCATGCTTGGGATTCTCAACATGGGTTGATGGAGTTTATGGCTTGTGGAAAGAAGAATTTTTGGTGGGTTAGCGATCAAATTTTCAGACCTTTGGGTGTTGCCCTTTCCTTTACCAACCACTTGATGGCCCCATTTGTTCATCAACAAATGGATTGGAGGGAAATTTTGAGTTTGGATTGGAGAGAGGAACGGTTGGTGGCTCTTGAGAGTGATCCTTGGCTAAGGCAAAAGCAGATTTGGAGACTTGAGCTTGCTGGTTTGAGGCAGACCAGCCACCTTACATGTGAAGTTTTTCTCATTCAGGAGCGTTGGTTCCTCACCCCCGATCAAAGAAGTGGTAGTTTTTTGATGGAGATGGCTTTAGCGTGTTTTCCAGCCACTTTGGAGGTTTGTGATGCAAACTCTGATGGTTTACTTTCATTATTGGTTCAGGACAGCGAGCTACCCCATGCTTTGATTTTACATTCTGAGACTCTTGGGGTTGGAATTATGAGAAACTTCTTCAGAATTCATAGTTGTACCATGATAATTCAGTTGAGGCATAGGGGATTCATGTGGAGTCATGAGTTTGAGTTTGTTGAGCTCTTGCAAAGGATTGCTTTTCCCTTTGCAAGAAGATTTGAAGATGTCACATTTGCAGTCATGGTTCCATTTGTTACCATGTGGAGATATGCTGAGGAGTTCGATTTTGAGTTGAGTAGACTATCTTTCCTCTTGCCTAGGATTGTGATAGACAGTGGTATGGTTGATATTTTTGATTCAGAACATTTTGGACATGAGACGTTGCATGATATTGATCTCAGTCCTTTAAGATTTTTCAATTTGAGTACCATAGATGGTAACATTTTGGAGTTACAAGGGAGGTTAGTGCAGCATTGGCATGATGTTTTCACTGATGTGATCAGAGTGGTGCAGCATTGGCTTGGTGGGTCCTTCCTGAGTCGGACATGGGACCCAGGGATCATACTTGTTTGGGTATGGATTAGCTTTAAATTTTCTGGAATTGTGGTGGTATTGCTTGAGGACAAGCAATTTTGGGAAGGGCGGACTGTAATGTCCCCAATTTTAGCACTACACTTTTCAGTGATTGATGGCCTATCCCCGGTGTGCTGTCGGCTAGTCAGTGGGAGAATTAGGGTTTCCGACTGTTTGATGGGTTCTTTTGAAGATTCAGGGGTTTGCATGTTGGAGTTTGGCTGTTTGGATTTTGGATTCCTTCTGGGTTTTCAGAGAGCTCCACAGAGGTATGACATGCAACTGCGTCGGGCAACCTTTCCGAACTTACTATTTTTAGTAAGTTATGACGGCTACATTCCGGAATTTGGGATTTTGGATTGCGGATTCTTTCTGGGTTTTCAGAAAGCTTCGCAATGGTATCACATGCACTTTGATCCGAGCAACTTTCCGAATTTACTATTTTTAGTAAATTCTATATTTAGTAGTGGTCCAGTCAGCACTAGCTCAGTCAACCTTCCTCTTCTAGCAGTTCATTGGGTAATTCTGATTTTTGGCTTAAGGGGTTCATTTTGGAGAAATAAGTTATTTTAAGTCAATAATGTTTTATTTTATAAAATAACCCCTTGTCCTAGTAATATGACTTAAAAGTTGTTTTAAAGAAGGGGACTTGGAGGGTGGTCATCACATGATGAATTATTTTGATCTTTCGAAAGTCTAAATGCTCAAGTGAAGTTGGACGCCAACCATGGGGAGATTATGTTTTATTTTGAAGTGATTTTTATCACTAAAGAAAAGGTACGCCATTTTGAAGGAGTAGCCAAGTCAAAGTCAAAAACCTAAAAATGTCTTGAAGTGGGGCGCACCTTCTAGAGATTTCTGGTGATTCTCTCAAAAAAGTCTATATAAGGAGGCTACTTCTCTTCATTTGGATATCTTATGTCTTCAGAAAAGTTATGATGCCGGAATGGTATTTGGATTGCTTCGAGGAATGCATGCCTCCTAGCCTTGGCTCGACTTCTTGCTTGGAAGATAGCAACTAGTGGATAGTTAGATTGTAGTTGAGTGAGATTTGTAGTGAGATTTTGCATTGTAGAAGTTGTTTTGCATTTGTAGTTCAGTTTCTTGCATTTTAATCATAATCTGGAGTTGCTGATTGTAAATTTATGATCAGATTAATGCACAGAAAATTAATTCAAAATCAGACACAATAACACAACAGATACCCTGGGAAAACCCTCCTCCTGAGGGAGAAAAAAACCCAGCAATAATATATCTCTTATATATTAAATTACAACAACAATGTCTCCTTTACAATGAAGGCCAAAATGGAGGCCAAGAGATAGCATTATAATCTGATGCAAGCACAGAAACACAATGATACAACTGCTGATGATCAACATAGCTTTCAACAATATCAATCTGCATCTTGTAGATGAACTCGCACTTGAAGAACCCGAACTTGTGATGGATATGTATGTGTGATGGAATAGATGATCAAAGAGAATGCCACCGATATATATACACAATAGGAGAAGAAGACGCAACTCTTCAATACTAAAAGTCGGCTTCTTTGAGATAACATGATTACAATAACAAGAGGTCGGCCTCTCTTAGAAACATGTGCCTCTTCATAAGTCTACAAGTCGGCCTCCAATGATGCCTTTTCATTTGAGCACAACCAATGAGAAGAAAGTCGGCACACTTAAGAACTCGTGCCAATTAAGAATAGGAAGTCTATAAATTAAATAGCTCTTAAGCTATTATTTAATTTATTCAAGCGATAGGCTGGAAGTGACAACCGAAGCTATCATAAACATCAACACTCCCTCTCAGCTAGGGAGAATACTTCCAGCTGCACAAGACATATCACCTCAACATGATGTCCATCACATTGGCTACAACCAGATGTGACAAGAAGAATATCACCTCAATGTGATATTAGATATCGCCTCAACACGATATCAACCATAATGGCTACAACCAAACTATGGTAAGTACAAGTGTTCATCACTTGCGTGATGTTGTCACCTCAACGTGACTTTCACCATGACTCTCTCAGAGGGTGAAACACAAGTACAACATATGTCATGGAGTCACACACATGACATCCACCATGACTCAACTCAGAGGGTGGAAACTTTCACTCCCTCAGGAAAATGCATTAACAAGGGCTTGCACCTCAAATTCCTCCGTCTCAGAGGAAAATGCATTAACAAGGGATTTCACCTCGAACTTCTCTCAAAGAAGAACTCATTATCAAGGGATCACTAATACTGATTATCATAATGAATGATAATAGGCTCCATTGATTGTCCAGACAATCCTGCAAGGAGCTTATGAAGCCACACTGCTTCTCAAGCTGCCACACAAGCTGCAATAAACTTGGCCCCTGCTGTACTCAATGCCACTGAGGACTGCTTCCTGCTACACCAGGAAGTCATCGCACACCTCAACTGAAACATCCAGAGGTGCTCTTCCGGTCGGCAACACAACCATCTTCTTAAGGTTCAGTAGGCTCCCTCTGAATCTTTAAGTGCTTGCTTCTGACCTCATCGTCCAAGATTGCCTGCAATGCTTGCCTTAGATAAATGTTTTCCAATGCAAACCTCTGGAACTGTAGAGATTTCAAGGTAGACCTCCTCGACCTCATAGCAAATCACTCTATTCTAAATAGGTTTGCGGAGCTACCAATATCAAATCCAGATGACAGTCTTTGAGCAATTCTGATCTCAGCAGCTGAAGGGATCCTCTAAGGATTTAGCACCTAGCCTTGCAATACAGTAATCTTCACTTCTTCTCAGTGAGTTACAAAACTCCCTCTTGATCCCTGCTTCAAAGATTGCAAAGAAGACTTCTGGAAGTGAACTCCCTCTAACCACCAGCTTAGTTCCATGGCTGCAAGTTGTGACTTCACGCTTGATCATTTCTTTGGTCGGTATGACATCCTCGCAAGATGCCTCAAGCTTTTCATCACTAAGCAATCTCTCATCACCTTCTTGCTCCTAGATATCTCCTGAAAGCATTTTAGAGAGAGATTACTAATAGTTTATAATTATCCAAAGAAATATCAAGGCTAGAATCGTACAAGGTTTACTATCTCAGGTTATAGCATGAATACATAAGAATTTATGAACAATATTAAAACATGAAAAAATAAATCAACCTATAAGAGAAATATATAGCAAAAGATCAGAAAAGAAGGGATAAAGAAACTTATCTTTCTTGAATTCTGATATAACTCTTTCTTCCATCTTTTACTCCTCTCGAGAGTGCTAAACTCAGTACAACAAAAAATAATCTGAACAACTACAGATTTCTTAAATGCATTATGCAGTTAGCATGTAGAACCAACTCTCTCCAAAAGTTCAAGCCTCTATCACAGTTCATGCATTAGAGAATGATATCAATGTGACCAACTAATCACCATCAAAATTTCAGTTCTCTTTTCATCTCAGAGTCACACTCAGAGATCTTCACAATTAAATGCAATGAATAATTTGAATCTTCAAAGGATCTTATGTCAATGAACACAATTCAAGAGAAACCACAATGTCTCTTTACTATCACACATGATCCAGATAATCAATACAAAACTGAAGGTTTATCCTAGATTTCAAAAGCATAAACAAAAGAATACTTATCTCAAAGAAATCAGAATCTCCTTTTAAGTGCTACAAGAATACAGGAAACAATTCGACTTGATGCCCGTCAAATCACCAGCCTAAGTGCATTTCTCTGCTCTAGTCGGCAGCCAAAGAGACACGATCTCCACAACCATTTTAAGCAGGGATGCACTTCTGATCCAGAAGATTGCACGAGATATCTCAATATATTTGCATACCCCAGGAAGAAAATGCGATTTGCTCCGCCCTTAGCAGTGGCGTCGCCTTTAATAAATCATGAGAGGCTTCAAGTCTCATATACAACTCCGATCATGAGCCTTCTTGAACTACCGTGACACATTGGAAGGGGACCCACCACAAAAATTGAATATTGATTCATATAAACCACGATAGCTACAACCACGATTTCATAAGACGAAGTAGTCTGCGCTTCAATACAACCAATAATCAAAGTCATCGGAATATTGAGGTTACTCTCGACTCCCTTCATATATTTCACATCCTAGACTTGGTCAGATACACCACGCGTGGACCATAGCAGTATGATTGCCATGAACTTCACAAGACATGACGTGGAGATAAACACGACAGGAGAAGCAGGAGTATATAGACCCGTCATCACTTAGCAAAAGGAATTTTGAGAGATAAAATTCCCGAGAGTTGGCGGATTCTTCAATGCATAGTCCACTTTATAATCCCGTGATGGAGAGCAACACCTTATGCACCCAGGCGATAATCAAAAAATTGATGAGTTTGCTCTGTTGCTGCTGGCAACACCCCGACATAAAACACAGATACCTGGCGAGCCTCACCTGATATAAGGATCCGACGGAATTCACATAAATTTCTTGGATTTCAGAGATTGCGGAAGCAATGAGAAACCTCCCAGTAAAGTCAATGAAGAAGGAAGTGGATCGCACAACAATTCTTCCATCGGCGTGAATGAAATTTAGGGACATGATGAAGTCCACAGGCTTTAGATAAGGAATTCGATTTCCTTCATAACTCTGAGCGATATGATGATGCTCGGGACTATTGCGTTGATGTCATAAGCTTGCGATCTTTCTGGTGAAGATGACTAACACAGAAAATCGCAACAGGAGTTTCAATTGCCTTTGGGACATCTAACCCAAATGCGATGTCTCTAATGCAACGACCTAGATCTGGAATGATTGTCGAGATGCCGCCTTCAGAGAATGGAACTTTGCAGTGTGAGGCGCATAACACCCGACAAGTGCGCAGGTGCAGATGCATCGGAAAGAGTCGGCATGCCACCCTTAACGATTTCCAGAAATTCTATAGACAAGCTCTGTTGACTGAAATTTTTTATTTTATTTTTTAAACAAATCTGATCAATTCCCCTGAACCTGCTCTGATACCATGTAAATTTATGATCAGATTAATGCACAGAAAATTAATTCAAAATCAGACACAATAACACAACAGATACCCTGGGAAAACCCTCCTTCTGAGGGAGAAAAAACCCAGCAATAATATATCTCTTATATATTAAATTACAACAACAATGTCTCCTTTACAATGAAGGCCAAAATGGGGGCCAAGAGATAGCATCACAATCTGATGCAAGCACAGAAACACAATGATACAACTGCTGATGATCAACACAGCTTTCAACAATATCAATCTGCATCTTGTAGATGAACTCGCACTTGAAGAACTCGAACTTGTGATGGATATGTATGTGTGAATGGAATAGATGATCAAAGAGAATGCCACCGATATATATACACAATAGGAGAAGAAGACGCAACTCTTCAATACTAAAAGTCGGCTTCTTTGAGATAACATGATTACAATAACAAGAGGTCGGCCTCTCTTAGAAACATGTGCCTCTTCATAAGTCTACAAGTCGGCCTCCAATGATGCCTTTTCATTTGAGCGCAACCAATGAGAAGAAAGTCGGCACACTTAAGAACTCATGCCAATTAAGAATAGGAGCTCTATAAATTAAATAGCTCTTAAGCTATTATTTAATTTATTCAAGCAATAGGCTGGAAGTGACAACCGAAGCTGTCATAAACATCAACACTGATTTTGTATTGCAGATTGAAGTTTACACTCATAAGTCTTTGGGCGAATTTATTTTGGTTCTAGGTAGTTTACCCATGCATTTGCTAGCCTTGGGCGCCCCTCTATGCCAAGTTGCAGATTTTTTAGAGGTGTCTTGGATTTTATCTTGTTGGTAGAACATTTCTTGAGGCTGTACCATTCTGTTTTGCCTGGCAAATGTTTAGAAAATAAAATTACAAGCTTTTAGAGTCATTTCTTGATTATGATCTGGTCGCCATCTTCATAGTGTTCATTTGCATCAGATTTCATGTCAATTGGACAAGTCTAGGGTGAGTTATGAGCATTTTAGTGAGTTTTGGAGTTGCTGGTTATGCATTTTCAGTCTATGTTCAGTCATATCAGCTTGCATAAAAGTTGTCATTTGAGTTGGGTTTGGGTTGAAAGTCATTGTGATCATTGAGGAGACATTATACTATATTGCAGCACTGTTAGACTTCTTACTCTATGTTATTGGCAGGCACTCTCTAATTCATTGTAAGCTGAACAGTAATACTGTCAGCAATCTTACTTCTTCTTCTTATGCTTCATTGTAATACCCGCTGAATAAGTGGAAGAGGCTGGATTGCCGCCTATCTTACAATTTGAATTGCATTGTAGTTTTAGTATCTCCGCCATATGGTAGCTCCATTCCCACTCTGGGTTGGAAAGCACATCCTTGGTGTCGAGTTTACTTTCAGCATTGTACTTCTTTCCAGTTGATACTGACGATCCTCTTGCCATATGACAGCATCTTTCTCATCTTGAGATTGAGTGCGCATTCTTGGCAAAGAGTTACTTGCAAACTGCTGGTTTTGTTTTGGACTAACCCTAATGGGTGTTTCTTGCATTAGTGTGTTCGTTGAAGTAAATTGAAAAAATTGGTTCGGTATATTTCATATGTGGCCTAAAATGAGAAAAGCAACTCATTTTTACTTCTTGCCTTGTGAAGTGAAGCATAGCAAAAGGAGAGCAGCTGAGTGAAGGAGAGAACAACAGTTTGAAGAGGAGCTTAGGGCATCATTTCCAGCATATTAGAGGTATGTTTTTCATCTTTGTTTTGTATTTGCTATTTGTTTTTAATTTTTGCAAGATTTTTTTTAAGTTTTTCAACACATAGGAAGGGCATTTAGTTTTTTGAACTTGCAGCTCTTTGAAATCAGAAACTTCATAAAAATTTAGAAAACAACCATGAGTAGCAGCAGTGATAGTGAAAGTGAGGATATTGAAATCCAAATGCAAGAAAGAACTCAAACTCAAAGAACAAGAAATAGACATAGAGGTAGTGCAACTGCAAACATTGGGGGGTGTTCAGAGAGTGGGAGTGGAGTAGGGTCAGCAAGTTCAAACCCATTTGAATGTCCATCTGAAATCCTCAAAAAATGGGCAAAAGGCCCATTTAACCCCAAAAAACCTCTACTACAATTTGCAACAAGAGTTGATAAAGAGAAGAAAAAAAATTCGGGGGGTAGTAGAGTATGGGAGTGTCATTTGTGCCACAAACAATATAGGGGCAGCTATACGAGAGTTTATTGCCATCTTTTGTGGATTGGTGGTCAAGGGGTGAAAGGGTGTAGAAAAATAACCCAACAACAAAAAATTGAGGCAACTAGATTGCATATGGAGGGGGAGGCATTAAGTAAAGGGGTTTCAGTTGAGAGTTTGCAGCCTAGTATGGGAATGCCTACACCATCAGTAGATGTTGCTTCAGCTTCTCACTCTCATGTGGGGGAGGATTCTACTAGAGGAAAGAAAAGGAGTATGAATGTTGCTGATATGTTTAATGTTACAGTAAGAGATGGGGCTGATTCCTCTATTGCCAAGTTTTTTTATGCTAATGCCATACCATTTCATGTCTCACGTTCACCATATTTTAAACAAATGTGCAAAGATATTGTAGTTGTTGGTCCCTCATATGTTCCACCTGGAGAAACTAAGTTACGCACCACCCTTCTTGATAAAGAGTACTCCAAGGTGAGTATTTTGATGGAGGATATGAGACAAACATGGTTGACAGATGGCTGCTCCATAATCATGGATGGGTGGACCGATATCAAACATCGGCCACTCATCAATCTTATTGTCACTAGTACAGCAGGCTCTTATTTTCTTAGAGCTGTAGATTGTTCAGGCAAAAGGAAGGATGCAACCTTCCAATTTCAGATTTTGAGAGATGCTATAGAGGAGGTTGGAGCCTCTAATGTTGTGCAGGTATGATTTAATTTGATTTTCTTTCGTTCTTATTTTTTATTTTGATTTTCTTATTAGTTATTTAAAATTTTGATATCTATATTCTATACTAATCTAGTAATCTCATATCAACTTGATGATATGCCATTGCCAGGTAGTGACCGATTCAGCCCGTGTGTGTAAATTAGCTGGATTGATGGTGGAGAGTGCTTATAAGCACATTTTTTGGACCCCTTGTTGCGTGCATGCATTGAACAATACCTTGAAGGACATTGGGAAGATAGATTGGGTGAAGGCAGTGGTTGCAGAGGCTAGAGAGGTGCAAATGTTCATTTGCAACCATCAGACTTCACTTGCTTTGTTTAGAACATTTTCGAGGAAGGAATTCCTCAAGCCCGTGGAGACTAGATATGCCAGCTACTTCATTTTATTGGAGAGGATGCTTGAGGTCCAAGAGGCTCTACAATTAATGATGGTCAATGTAGAGTGGGGTAGATGGCAAGAGTCAAGCACAGCGGAGGGAAAAAGGGTGAAACAAAAAATCCTTGATGATGACTGGTGGTCCACAATGAGGTAAGAAAATTGGCATTGCTGATTTTATTATTTATTTGAATTATTAAATTTTATTATTGCTGATTTTCATTTTATTATTTAATATTTATAGGCTAGCAGCCTAGCTGATTTTAATTTTTGTAACTTGTTTGCACTTGCAGATATGTATGCTCCTTCATCCAACCTATTGTGCAAGTGATTAGATATGCTGATACTGACTCTCCTAGCCTTGGAGAGATTTATGAGACCTTTGATAGTATGCTTGGACAGGTCAAGCAAGCAATTTATAGCAAGGACCCTTCTTTGGCATTTTATGAGGAGCATCTTAGGCCCATTGTGACGCGACGGTGGGACATTATGAACACCCCGCTTCATATGGCAGCCTATGCTCTCAATCCGAAATGGTATGCACCGAGGCCTGGGAGAGTGGCTCCATCTCATGATGAAGAGGTGAAAGAAGGCTTCATGAGGGCCCTTACAAAAATGTATACTTCAGAGGAATCTACCATACTTCGCACACAATGGCTTGCATTTGCCAATCTTCGTGGTCCAACCTTCGGCAAACCAGAGGCGAGGATGGATAGAGCTACATTGGCTCAAACCGACCCTATTGGATGGTGGACGTGGCATGGGAAGGATGCACCAAAGTTGAGATTACTTGCTGTTCGCCTTCTTTCACAGGTTGCCAATTCCTCTGCTGCAGAGAGGAATTGGTCCACATATAGCTTCATCCAATCAGTCAAGAGGAACTGCCTTACCTCTAGACGATCGGAGAAGTTGGTGGCAGTACACAGTGCTTTGTGCTTACAGGATCGCCAGTCTAGTGAGTATCGTCAGACTCCAGCCTTACGTTGGGATGTTAATCCCGAAGATGCTATGCAAATTGAGGAGGAGGATGCACATGAGGGATTGGTTGGTGTTCCATTGGTTGAGGCAGATCCTTCTATTGACATGGACACTGACACTGACTTAGACTCGAGCTCTGATGGCGAGGGCGATGCTGATTTAGACCTACCTTCTACTGATTAGGGACCATGGACAGCGATATATTTTCTTAGTTTTATGTTTATCATGTCATTTCATAGTTGAGACTTGGAGCCTTTGGGCATTTTGGTTATAATTATCAGACTTTTATATGATATGTATGCACATTTATAATGAAAAGCATTTGAACTTTGTTAATTTGTTTGCCAATTCTCATGTGAAATCTCAATTCAAGTCTAATGATATGTATTAAGCTTATACAATGTCTAGAATGAATGCTTTATCAATGTTATGCTATGAACATTTGAAATTTCTCTATATTTTTAAAAATTTCCCTATTTTTTTGTCAGTCGTCCCCTACCGTCCCCTAAAAAACAACCCAAAAGTACCCCCGTACCGAAAACTCGTCCCGCCGTACCGGGTACTCCCTGTCCCCGAAACCCTATGGAGCATAGATTTGTACCTATCAAAAATAAAATAATATTATAATACGTAGTTCATATTGTCATTAACTATAAGTCTTCAAAATGTTTTGATCTATGGACTAGATGCATGGTACTTGGCTCTTTCACTATGATAGTATGAACCGCCTCTATCTATAGAGTCTGCCCAAGCAAAGCATCAAATAAGTTTTGCTATGGTTTGAAAGGGGCATTTGTGTAGATAAAACCCTTAAGGCACACAAGTAAAATAACTATTGTCAAACTAAGAGATTAATTGTTCAGTCTAAGACAACAGAATAATCCTGGTTTTAGGCCTTCCAACAAAGCAATTTTGGTGCAGAGTCTCTCAATATTGAATTAGATGTATAATTTTCATGAAAAATGAGAAAATTGAATTAGATGAAACTACTTTAGGGTCCCACTAAGTTGAAAAGATCTTCCCCTGCCACCAAGGCTGTTCTCACATTTACCACCTATCTATAATCTCACATAGCAAGAGTTCTTGGTTGTGGTGCTTGTTTGAAATATAGAATGCAAAAATCCTTCCCTTCTCTTCCCTCTGTAAGAAACAAAGGTTAACCTAATACATAAAAATTATACTTTTGAAAAACATAATAAGATGATACAGTTTGGATGATGGAGTCTCGAATCCTGTTGCAGAGAGTGATGACAAGGAAAAATTCACTGCTAGTAGTAACATACTAGTCAAATGGGGAGTAAAGCATGAAAAACTTTGTGCAAATATAAGGACACTTTATTCCTAGGTCTACAAAATGTACCAACTTTCCCTCCTAGATGGTGTTTGGTTTTCTATTTATGATAATGTCCTATTATTTGCAACCAGTTGAAAAGTTCACCACTCATGGCAAATATATGGCACCTAAAAAGGTGACCAGTTGCATCTTCAAACCAATAGAACAAATACAAATTTCAACTAAATCAAAGAGAAAATGAAAAAAAATTCAACAACAGATCCATAGAGTCAAGCAAAACCACAAGCTAATCTCGCGCACAGAGATAACTGTGACCACAAAAATGTCAGATGTGACACTAATGGCATGCATGTGCTATTCTAACTGTAGGGAAAAAGAATGTTGCATTTGGCATATTACAGTAATTGATCATTCTTATGAAAATTATTTCCTTGCTGATTTCATACATTTCAAATTTCAGCTCCGTCATGCTAAAATTATATAAGAATCATCACAATGTAATTTGTAACAATAAGAGTCAAAAGAACACACCAAATTTGATCTCCCAGAAGACAAGAAAAATAAAGAAGCGCTGCCTAATTTGATACTTGAAATGCATTTCTGTCATCATACTAAACATAAAATGCAGAATCAGACTCAACTCTTAGGTAATTTCTTCAAACAGAATTATCAAGGAAGTACAAAAAACAATGCGTACAACAATAAGTTTTCCATTTCCTGAAGTTGGGTTGTGTTGAAAATTACAAGAGCTATGCAAGAGTAGGATGCACATTAGGCCCACAACATCATGTTTTGGTAGTGGCGAGGCTGAAAATCAAAACACGTGGTCTTTCGAATCAAACCAAAACTTAGGGAGGGAAAAAAGAAGATTCTTATTTAGTTGCTATGAAACCCAAAATTAGACAAATAGTTAAAAATAGTATGGATTGCCATTTCCTGCAACTAATGACCTAATTAATGAATTAAAAGATACAGGTGAAACAAGGTTGAAGAGGAAACATACAGACTCCTCCAATGCCAATTTGAAGGAAGTGTTCACATCAAAATAGCTTGTGATGAGAATGGGACTGTGGTTCACTGATGAGAATGACAAAAGTTTCAAGAAGCCTATAAATCCCATTTCCGCTGCGCCCTGTCCCACAAAATGAGATGATTATAAAATAGCATGAAGCTGAGTGCAAGCCCCAGGTTGTCTGTAGAAAGTAACCAGACGGCTAATTAGATTAAAATAAGAAAATGTAGTAATGCACTATAGTATATTGCTCATGCTAATCCACTAGGATAAAACATTGAATTGTTTCCATTAACAAAAAAATAAAATTCAAAACTCCATCCCCATCTATTAACGTCTATGAAGTTGTTGCACTTCCCGCTTCTTCCTCAAGTTTTTGGACATAAGCTTTCAATGTAAGCACCTCATGCTAATCCACTAGGATAAAACATTGAATTGTTTCCATTAACAAAAAAATAAAATTCAAAACTCCATCCCCATCCATTAACGTCTATGAAGTTGTTGCACTTCCCGCTTCTTCCTCAAGTTTTTGGACATAAGCTTTCAATGTAAGCACCAGGTCCCTGGCAGGAGCCTGAAGGGTGCTGAGAACACTTATCGCAGGGCTCTGAAGGGAGCCCAAGAGCTTGCTATAGATTTCAGCCCTTGTGGGCATGGTCTCCAGTGCCTTAAACTCGTCGGGGGTATAGAATTTCCCCTCAAAAACAGCCCCAACGAAATCATTCGCCTCTAGCTTCTCCTGCTTCTGAAAGTCCCTGTAAGGCTTCAGCGCCACTGGTATTTCGTCAGAGTGAACAAACATATAAGCATTCTGTCCCTTCATGCAAGGCTTTAAGGCCTCAAATTGGGTGCCCTCAATAGCCTTAATAACAAGCCTGTTCTTAATCACAAGCAGCTTAGTAGACTCTGGAAGGGACTTCCTCAAGTCAGTAAATTGTTTCACTGTTAGGCCCTTGTATTTTATGCTTGCTATCAGGTGGCAATTTTCCAGCTGCTTTTTCACATCTCCAACAATTTCTTCCTTCATGTTCTTCGTTAGGGCACATTGTACACTCACGCCGTGCTTGAAGTGAGGATTGCCCTGTCCACGCCAGAGGCTTCTCTTAGGGAATGGAGATGCCCTATGCGAGGAGAATTGTCTTTGTCTTTGAAGTGAGAGCAAAGATGGAGAACTACAGAGATGGGTTAAAGCTTGCATCTCCATTGAAATTCCTGTCTGTGTATGAGATTGTAGAGCAACCCTACCCACTATTTTTTTGCATTGGAATATTGAACTTTTCAGCGGAGATAAGATTCATCGCAGATGGATGGTCATCAAATCATGTTTAATTAATAAGTCCTGTTCTTTATTAGGCTTGTGTAACTTAGTGAAATGCATTATTCGGAAGAAGCAGCCTCGTGAATTATTGAATAAACAACGCCTAGGAGGAAGAAGGGTACTCTGAGAATTAGTTTGCCCGCAAAGGAAAATAATTTGAAGCAACGAGCGTCTGACCATTATTTTAGACCTTAATTTCCTTTAAATGAGCAGGTATCGGTATTGCACTGGTGAAAAATGGATACCTTGTATTTTTTTATTTTTTCTCTTATTATTATTATTATTAATATATAAATGGTGTATTTTATAATGTTTAGTAATTAATTGGAATTTTAATTGAATTTGATTGTAATTATTTTATAGACTTGGATTCAATATATAATCTTTTCATTCTTATTTAAACTTGGATTTTTTTTACAAATACAAATTTAAACTTAGCTCATTTTTGTAATTGTAGATATGAATTCTGAATTTTTAAATTCAAATTTATTTAGGGGCCTAAGTTGACACCTTTCCTACTAATTATTACTTGTTAGATTGAGTTTGAAATGTATGATTTGCATGCTAGGGTGTTGTATAAGAGAATAAACTCTAATTCTCTCTTAAATAATCTAAGATCAATCAAACATCTTTGGTTCTATTTATTACATCACCATTGAGAGAGTATCATAGAACATCATTCCATCATTAGCTAGTCATAGCATCAGAGTAATATACTAAGTATGTTGTGTGGTTGCTTGGCATGTCTTCAATCTTTCTTTAAACTAGTAAATCAACTCCAATGGTTTGATTAAAGAGAATAATCTTTAAATAAAAACTCTAAATGTATCTGTAAATATCACCAAGTTGTAAGCACAAGTTCAAGCACCCAAGGTATACAAATTTTTGAAGGTATATAATGCATAGGTCGTATACATAGAGAAAGGTCGTTTACACATGTCTAAGATCGAATTTGTAGGTGCAAAGATCAATTCTACAATCATGGAATTGAACCAAAATAAGGAATGGCTCATCTTGCAATCTATAATAGCAATGTAGTTTCAAATTGAATCATAAAGTATCACTTTAGATTGTTGAGCACAATCTATAACAGAAAGTCTTCAAATCACACATGAAGCTACGTTTTAATTTCAATGTCATTTATAAAAAGTGTGTTTGTGTTTAGCTACTATCTCAGTTTTTAGTTATATAATTATTTGCTTATTCATATTTATTTATCCTATGATATAATAAAAATAATTGTTTTATTATTTTACAAGTACATCACATTTAGATTCATATTCAAATTGGGATAAGTAACATTCTACACCTCACATTTAGATGGTTTCATATTGAGAATTATTTCTACGTTTACTTTTTTTACAACAGATAGTTAGCTCTTATTCATATATTTTTTGTTTTGATATATATAAGGAGAATGTATGAATAATGAATAACGATGTGGGAGATAATAAGAAGGGAGAGGATTGATTGGTTGTCCAATCAATTAGGACTCGTGTTTGGGCAATGTCATTTTGATTCTTCAACTATAGCTAAGCACTTTAGATGGAGAATTTCCCTTTTGATTTATCAAGTACTCTCCCAATTGTTGATCCTTAGTATTTGGGGAGACATTTTCATGCCCCCATCCATGGTAGAGGTACTTGACTAAGAGGTTGAGGCACTTATTCAGTATCAATTCAACTCTTTATATTATATAGTTCACTTTCAACCAATAAATGAGAAACTTGTCACTAGTACAAAAACATAAATAAATGACTAAAAAACCTACTAAAAATTGGTCACATGACCATTAGCTTGGTCACGTGACCATTAGTAGTTTATTTCCAATCATTTATAACGCAACCAAATTTATGACTAAACCATTTTTAGTCATTTATTGGTTGTTTTGATTGATCAATTTGGTGGTATATTTAGTCATCGATTGTTGTTAACTGGTCATTTATTTATTCATGGTAATCATTTATTTAGTCATTGTAGTCATTTATTTTAGTCATGGTAGTTATTTATTTAGTCATGGTAGTCATTTATTTAGCCATGGTTTAGTCATTTATTTGGGTGGATCAGTTATTCAAGTTACAAATCAAATCTAACTTAATTAATCCTCACAAATTTATGCATATAAACTTCAAGTATCATAGATATTCAAATGTTGAGAGAAGCACCATGAAATGAAGACTAAAATGTTTGAACAAATATGGTTGAAGAATTGATGTGCCTCATACATATATGTACAACATACATATAAATGTATAAAATTGATGTGTATCATATATAGAATTGATGTGTATCATACATATAAATGATGTACCTCACTGGCAACTTGTCTCACTGAGTATTTTACAACATAGAATCACTTTGTATCAATGCATGACTCATCCAACTAAAGACAAGAGTTGATGAGCATCCTTGAAAGTCTTGGAGAGTTCTAATTGGTGATTTCCCAACATTTTGCAGTAGGCTTCCTATTAAACAAAGAATTAGCAGGCTCAGAAAATAGGGTTCTCTATTATTTATTTAATTTAGAAAAATCAAATTAGTCATTTATAGTTGTGTTGCAAAAAATGAG
Source organism: Sequoia sempervirens (assembly GCA_007258455.2). Taxonomy (NCBI): domain Eukaryota; kingdom Viridiplantae; phylum Streptophyta; class Pinopsida; order Cupressales; family Cupressaceae; genus Sequoia; species Sequoia sempervirens. The sequence continues at coordinate 331,834,544 of VDFB02271358.1, read as the reverse complement.
TAGAATTTAGTCATATTTAGGTGTTATGACTAAAAGTTTTAGTCACATAGTCATTTATTTTTCAAATTCTACTAGTGTGTAGGGTACAAGTAGAAATGTAATTAGAATGATGAAAGTATTGATTGTCTATTAGGTTGAACACACCACAGTAGATGCTCTATAGGAGTCAATTTTAGAAACTCAACCTCCTTTTATTGATAGTCTAGAAAAGTGATAAGGCATCTTATGTCTTATACCATATGCAAGAATGGGTTAGCTTTACCAAAAAAATATGCTTTGAGATTGTTTCAAATGCTTGACAATGCCTCACCACCCATAAGCATCCTTAAGAAATAATATGGGGTTATTATCTCTCAATTAAATTTATATTAATGCCTCAATATAATAATATTCCATTGAAATTAGTGAATTATTTATTTATTTTAACAGTGAATTATTCAATATTATCTTGTACAAATATAATATGTGAAAAAAATATATTATGCTTTAAGTGTTCATCAACATTGGAATCCTTTGCTATCTCAATAATAAATCCTTCAATTACCATCATTACACTATTATGTTCACTAAAATAGTACCATATTCCAATAAACTAATATTAACAGAGAAATAACAATAATAGAGATTAAACATTCCAAAGGCATCTCATATCAATATCTCAAAAAATTATACAAGTAGTCCATTATGTGTCATCATAACATATTGAAGCTTTAACAACATTCACAATATTTGTCATACATACTCTTCCATCGTGTAATTGTGAAACTTTAATTTCTCACTTTGATCCACAAAACAAGCATCAAATGAAAGTTTTCTAAGTGAATCAACCCTTAAGCATTGAAAATTATATCAATTATAGACATCTTCCGCCCTTTCATGGTACCAAGAGTGTGAAAAGGGTGTGAAATGGACTTATTTAGTGCTAATAATCCTTCATATTTTTCTCACTACCCACATCAAAATGTGTTTGTTGCATGTGATAACCATTTAGTACCACTTTTGATAGCTTTATTGCAAGGAACAACATGTTCATCATTTATTGCAAGTGGTGAACTCACCAAATGTAGAATTGTAATAAGGTTTAACACATAAACATTTAACTAAAAGATGTGAAGATGTTTCAAACCAATCCAAACACCCTCAAATATATTTCATAATCTATCATGTACAATTAGTTTTATGAAGGAAAGATGTTACTAGATAGAAGTCTTGAGAAGTGTTCTCTAAATAACCTTGAGTGGTCTATCTTTCTTGACTTTATTTTGAATCATACCTCCCTAACCAAGAGATTTTGGTCCCTAAATATTAGGTAATGATCAAATGTGGGAGTTTTCTTCTCACTTGCTCTTTAGAAACTATTTTCTCTTTACTAGGAAACTAATCCTTATTGACCTATTTGTTGGTGTACATGGACTAATATTACAGTCCAATCCTTTATTATTATAACAGCTTAGTCAACCCACTACCCCCTCTCCTTATGCATTGACCTTTGCGTGTTTTGTTTCTGCTCCATGATGAGGTTGTAATTAGTTTCCTTCAGAGGTTATTATTTTTAGCTATTGTTAGTTAGTGTGGGTCAAGTGTATTTGGTTGTAGGAAGAAGAAGTTATATGATATTGCAGAGCTCCAGATTGTATGTATGATAATTTTTATTCTAAAATAATATAGAGAGCAATCCCCTGCTCAGTGTGGACGTAGCTAATTGGTGAACCATGTTAAAAAAAAAAATATTTGTCTTTTACATCTGTTATGTGTGGTTTGCTTATGCATTTGTTTTAATATTTTTGTTTGGTCTGTATTGTTCATTCTTCACTCAACAATTGGTATCAGAGCCTGGTGCCAGAGCTTAATGGTGAAGCGTTTCTTTCAAAACTGGTGAAGAATTTTCTGAGCAATGGATGATGCAAATAAATGGAAGATTGAGAAATTCACAGGGAAGAACTTTAGTTTGTGGAAGGTGCAGATGGAATCACTACTCATTAAGCAAGATCTATCAAATGCATTGGCTGGAAAAGCCAAAGGGAAAGGTTCTCTATTAGAAAAAGATTGGGAGAAATTGGACAAGAAAGAAAGGGTGACCATTTTTCTTTCGTTGTCAAGTAATGTTCTTTTCAATGTCTCAATTGAGAAGACAATGCAAGAGTTGTGGGATAAACTCTCTTCAATGTACAAGATGGCATCGACTTTGAACAAGGTATTCATTATGAAAAAGTTATATAATTTGAAAATGCGAGAAGGTGGGATTATGTCGAATCATCTAAATGAATTCAATACCTTAGTCACCCAATTGATTTATGTGGGTATTAACTTAGATGATGAAATCAAGGCAATTTTATTATTGTGATCTTTATCAAACAACTGGGAAGGTGTGGTGATGGCAGTTAGCACTTTGATGGCTGTCAAAAGTAAATAAAAATTTGATGATGTTGCAGCCACTCTTCTCAATGAAGACATGAGAAAAAATCAAGACCCCTCATCCGATGACGCATTAACTGTTGTAAGCACTAGCAACAGAGGCAAGAGTCAAGAAAGAGGCAAACATAATAATATAAGAAGGTCAAAATCTACACATAGATCAAAGTTCAAGGGTAGAAATGGTGCATGTTGGTTTTGTGGCAAACCGAGTCACACAAAAAATAATTGTTGGAATTACAAAAAGGCACAAGACAAGGTCAGTAATAATGAAGTCAACACTACAACTGATAAAGAATATGGTGTTTTGGTTTTGGTTGTTGGTGACACAAATGCAGATTCGTGGGTGCTTAATTTCGGTGCTTCTTTCCATGCTACTTCATGTCGGGAGGCTTTTACAAATTTCAAAGAAGGTACATTTAGTAAGGTTTTTCTTGGTGATAACAAAGAATGTGAAATTGTAGGTAAGGGTGATATAATTATATTGCATTTGAAAAATGGAAATAAATGGATTTTGAAGGATGTGAGATATATTCCATTGTTGAAATGAAATTTAATTTCAATGAGCTAGCTTATTGCTTGTGGGTGTAATGTTAAATTTTCATTAGATACTTGGAAAGTCGTCAAATGAGTTTTGGTGCTTGCAAAGGGAAATAAGTTGGGTAATCTTTATATTTTATAATGACATGGTGAAGTGGGAGCTGTAATTATAGTTGTGGGTAGCAATTCAGAAATTTGGCATAAGAAGCTTGGGCATATGAGCAAGAAGGGGCTTGAAGTTATGCTTCAACAAGATCAACTTCCAGGCCTAAAATCAATTGATTTGGATTTGTGTGAGCATTGCCTTTATGGAAAATAGGTTTGGACCAGCTTCTTGAGAACAGGCCATGACAAGAAAACTACTCTGTTGGAACTTGTGCACTCAGATGTTTTCGGTCCCACGGAGGTAACCTCTATTGGAGGCACTAATTATTATGTTACTTTCCTTGATGATTGCACTCACAAAGTCTGGATTTATATGTTGAATAGAAAATCAGAGGTTTTTTTGAAAATTTAAACTTTAAGGCTCTTGTTGAAAACTAGATTGGGGATAAAATTAAATGTCTTAAAACTGATAATGGGGGAGAATTTTTCTCTTCGGAGTTTGAAACTTTTTGTGCAAATAATGGCATTCACAAAATTAAGGTGGTTTCATTCACCCCTCAGGAAAATGGTGCAGTTGAGAGGTTGAATCAGAAGATTCTTGAGAGAGCTTGGTGTATGCTCTCTAATGTCGGTTTGGGGAAAGAGTTTTGGGTAGAGGCATGTAATAATGTAGTTTATTTAATCAATCAAGCTCCTTCATCTCGATTATATTTTGATATTCTGAAGGAGAGATGGCTCAGAAAAAGAATTTATTTTCATCATTTACGTGTGTTTGGTTGTGAGGCCTTTGTGCATATTCCAAAAGAGCAGAGGACAAAGTTGGATATGAAATCTAAGAGATGCATTTTTCTTGGTTATTGAGAAGATCAATTTGGTTTCAGGCTGTGGATCCCATCGTCAAAAAGATTATTCGCAATCAAGATGTCGTGTTTAATGAAAAAGGTTTTCCAGGTTTGCCGAAACAAAGTACCTCTTCAAATGTATATATATAGATGTTGATTTATTTGATAATGGCACCTATCAAATGCCTCTGGGAAATGTCAATAAGGGACCAACTGTTATTTTCAACCTTCCATTATTGTTTCACATCCCTCTCATGTCCCTTCTATTAATTCCTCACTACCTCTTACATTGTTTACCCAGCCTCTAGTTAATGAGCAGCCTCATGTTATTAATGCACATCCTTTTTCTAGTGCTATGTTTCCTTCAAATATATTAGCGTAGCTTGTAGATGCTTCATCGCTGCCCACTCAAGTTCAAACGTTGCCTTTAAATGCTATATCGACCGTGTCTTCACATATATTGCACCCTTCATATGTGACTGTCCAATCTAACATTAACTCGTTGCCTTTGCAAACTACACACAACCTTTACCATGTGCATCGCTGCTTATAGAATATTTCACACAACCTTTATTTTTTTCATCTCACTCCTCTCTTGGTCAATTGTTGCCTCCTTTCTCTCCCACGTGGCCTCATTCTAGTCATGTGCAATCTTTCCCATCCCACACACAACCTACAATTGTTAATGTGCAACCTGTGTTTAGTTCGTTGCCTTTACAAATTGAAAGGAAACTTGTAAATATTATGCTTGGAAGCAATGTACAAGGGAGTGTAGGAAAATAGGGTACTGGAGGTAATTTATAGTCTAATATAAAAAAATGTACAACAATAGGGAAATTTGTAGCCTACACAAGGTCCTTTATTATGAAGATCTAACGGGAAAAGAAGTGTCCATCTAAATTTGATGACTACAAGCTTTTGCTCTCTGATCAGCCAGAGCCAACAACATTTAAAAAAGCATGTAAAGATGCAAATTCTATGAAGTGGATGGAGGCAATGTAAGACGAAATGGAGGCTTTGAGAGAAAATGAAACATGGGATTTGGTTCCTCTTCCCCCAAATTGAAAACCACTGAAGAATAAATGGGTATATCGTTTAAAAGAGGAAGATGGAGGTCATAAATGTTACAGGGCTTGAAGGTTTTGCACAATAGGGTCAAGAGCATTTATATTGCAAGCTAAAGCATAGTTTATATGGGCTCAAGCAAGCCCCAAGGCAATGGTATCATAAGTTTGATAGCTTCATGGCTGAGCATAACTTCATTCGTTGTGAATCTAATCTGTGTCTTTACTTCAAGTGACTTGCAAGTGGCGATTTTTTTATGCTCTTACTTTATGTTGATGACATGCTAGTCACCGCTAGCAACATGCGAGTTGTTAGGGAATTGAAACATCATTTAGCTCAATTGTTTGTCATGAAAGATCTAGGGGCAACCAAGAGGATTCTTGGCATGACAATAATCAGGGATAGACAAAAGAGACAAATAAGATTGTCTCAAGAGAAGTGCATTGACAAAATCTTGGATAGGTTCAACATGAAGCAGGCTAAACCTATTTGTACTCCCTTGGTTGATCACTTTCAGTTGTCATCAGCTATGTGTCCTACAACTGAAGAAGACCAAGCACACACGAAGAGTGTTCCCTATTCATCTGCAATTGGCAGTCTCATGTATGTCATGGTTTGCACTCGTCCAAATATTGCCCATGCAATGGGAGTTGTGAGTAGATTTATAAGCAATCCAGGCAAACCTCATTGGCAGGTGATTTAGTGGATTTTTTAGGTATCTTAGAGGTACTTCAGATCATGCTTTGTGTTTTGGAGGATAGGATACTTAGGTGCAAGGGTATGTTGACTCTGATATGGCTGGAGACTTGTAAAAATGAAGGTCTACAACTGGATATGTGTTTACTTTTGTCAGGGCTACAATTAGTTGGATTTCACGTTTGCAATAGGTAGTCGCACTCTCTTCCACTAAGGTTGAATACATTGCTCTCACTGAGGGAGCAAAGGAGATGATATGGCTACAACAGTTATTGGGCTGAATACATTGCTCTCACTGAGGGAGTAAAGGAAATTTATGACCATATATCATATATTTATGATAAATTAAATTTCCTTGAAGGATCTCTTTACCCATATATACCCAAAATTTGTCACCAAAAAGGAATTTATGTTCCACCTTAAGTTGATCATGAAGACATTTATACTTAGCTTAAGTCTCCTTGAGTCTTTTTTGAAATTGGATATATATTTTCTCGCCTTTTCAATGAAACTATTAGCCTTTTAGACCTCTAAATTTGTAAGTGCCTAAAATTTCATAGGCATGCATAGCAATATGATGATGATACAACTGTTTAGCACTTGACCCATATGGTGTGAATAAACCTTCTCTTAGCTTATCCAACCTTGATGGAATTATCAAGAACCTATAGGACCCTCACTTTCCTTCATTTCATGTTTTCTAATTAGTTTTTATGCTTTTGTACTTTATCACCTTTTGAAAGTTAGTGTTTTATCTTTTAAGCTACAAAATTACCCTTTTTCGAAGTGAAATCACCCTAGTGGCTCATCATTCACTTAAGTGATTTAGTAAATCACCCCAACAATTTGGTAAATCACCCTAGTGATTCCTTATTAAAAAAATTATATTTGAGTTTAAATATTTCTTACATTCAATGTCTTAGTGTGTGTCATTTTTACATGAATCTTGGATCCCAAAATCAAGCTCAACATATCCTTAAGTGTTCCTAATAGAGGAAATATTCTGTTTAGCCACCTTGGAGACCATGCTTTCACCTCTCCATACATATCCATGTACTAGTAGGCTTGAGTGTAAATTATAGAGAAATACATCAAGAGAGCCCACATATTTTCATATGTTCCCATGTAACACATGTCTTTCACAACCTACAAGATTTATCAATCCACATTTGGTAGCTTCTAAACTTTATAATTAGTAGCTATACTAGAATATGTGTTTGCATTTTTATCCTCCAACATTTTTTTATGCTTCCCATATTCCCTCCATGAAGAGGAGTCTCTAGAGCTGTAAGAAGAAAAGGAATCAAGTTGGGATCATTGAGAACATACATGCCACACCATCTACACTCTTAGCATCTTGGTTTGCTTGTATCCCAAGTGAGATTAATTTTTTAAAATATTTTTATTCAATCGTAATATTTTATTTTTTATAGAATAGATAGATTAGTTAGATGAATAGAGCATTACATTTTTCTAGGATTATAAACATTTAGTTGCAAGTTTCATACTTAGTGTATGAAGTAAATTTATTGGTTTAGTTAGATTATTTATTATGAGATCCAACTTTAAAATTAGCAAGTTAATTTATTTTATAGAATATCCTCCATTGAGTAGCTTTGAATAGTCACTCTTTCTTTGAACCTATTGCAACACTAATCATAGTTTATCATTTCATTCCTTTACTTGTAAATGGTCAAAGAAAATAAATAAAATATAGTTCACTTTCAAGTATTTAGATTAGACATATCTAAAAAATATACAAAACTAGAGGATGACAAAAATATAGATTAATTAACTTGTCAATTTTTATTTCAACATTAGCTTAGTTTCCTACACCTATTTTGTTAGTATCCAATTCATTAAAATCAGTCAAATAAACAAAAAAACAAATCTTTGCAAAACTTAGGCCCTCTTGTATTTGAGCCAAAGGCTCCAAATGTACCTTCTAACCAACAAAGAAATGGTCAACCCAACCAAGGAAAGCTCAAAGAAATATAACTCAAGAAAACAAGCATTCAACAAATTATGATATGCCAAAAATATTGGAACACATGTTCCTAAGAAATATTCTTTCATATTCTCTCGACCTTGTTCACATTTACAATCTCACACTCATGTGTCCTTGGATAAAAGATGATTTGGTAGAAGCTACTCTAGATAGAAACTAAAGGAAAAGTTATCCCCACACAAAATTATAAAGGAACAATAAATTTAAGCTATCCAATCAATAGAACAAGAGAACATTTGACAATAAGTTATTAGCCTAGCACATATTAAAGAATTTTTTAAGTACAAACTCATCATCTTGAATTGTTCTTAAAAAAATATCCCTAACATATTGATAATTTATGAGATACAAATTTGAGAACTCACACAAGGAATGTTACCACCTCATCTCTATAATGGTTCTCAAGAGTAAACCCCCACACTCCTCACACCATAACTCTCCATACTAATATTGTTGTCACATTTAGGAAACCTCTCCATTGTGAAGAAGGTATCTCTCTAAACACTTAACCAATTCACTGTTAGAAATAGGATGTCATTTAATTGCAAATCCTAAACACTAATTATTTCATGAATCTCCTAAGTTCTTGGAATGTGTTCAACAACACTAAGATTAGGATGAGATTAATTATTTGGATGAAATAAATCATGAAATTGACATTTGTAGTTATTCCTAAATAATAGGAACATGTGGGTGCACACATGGTAAGGTGACACTCACCTTGAGTTCAGTTAACTATTTAGAGTAAGAGATAACACTTCTGAATGCATGTAAAGATCCTAGGAGTTAGGGTTTGATGTTTGCATGCATGAAGTTTAGTTCAATTCAGTTCAGTTTAGATGAGTTCAGTTCAATTCAGTTCAGTTATAGTTTAGTTATCTTCAGTTGCATGCAAGTGCATGTTGCATGCATGTTGGTTATTTTGAGTTGCATGTAGTTAGCTTTAGTTAACTTGGAATGCATGGCTAATAACTTGAGTTGTATGACAGATAACAGGGACTACCTCCAGTTAACAGGGGATGACCATTCTTGCATGAATGGTGTTGAGTAAATGTTTTAGTTAACAAGAAATCACTTGGAGCCAACTTGGGCGCCCAAGATTATTTCTTGGATTTACCTCTTTTGCATGTTGAGATATTTTTGAAGGCTCAGTTAAGTAGGATTACTTATGGGCTCCAACTTTGAGGAAGAGCTTTGGAATTATCAACAAAATGAAGGTTGAGTTGTGACTTCAGTTTGGGATGCCCAATGGATGAAGCACATGTTTTAGCATTGTTCTTCATGAGATAACCCTATTTGCATGAGATAGGTGTACCTTTTAGGGATAGGGCTTGTGCATTGTAATTGTAACTCATGTTGAGTTTACAAAGCTGAGAAAAGACTATTTATCTCAAGCAAGTTGAATAGAGTTGAGAGAGTTTTTATTGCAAGTTGTGAAGAAGATTGGTGAAGGCAGAAGAAGCATTCTCACGAAAGAATTGGAGCTATTGTAATTCAAAGATTGAATAATAGAATAATTCTTGGTGGAGTTTTTTCCCGAAAGGGTTTCTCCATGGTACATCTTGTGTAATCTTTCTAATATCCTGTTTAGTTCTTCTATCAACTTCTCTCTTCATTCTACAACAGTAAAATGGATTAATCAAGATAATCACCCACAAATAATATATGTAACAAAGAACAAGCTTATTTAGATCATCAATATTAAATTTTTACAGAGTATTAAGCTAAGAAAACACCTCATTTTTCAACATTTGGTATTAGAGCTGAGGTTGGGTAGAGTATTGGGACACCTTTCTCTTAAAAGATTGGAGGTTTTTTGGCTTAGTGGGAGATTTTATTATTTTTTGCTATTGTTGATTTTGGAAAAATAAGTTTGTTACAAGAGGTATATATTCTTGCTTTAGAGGTCATTGAGAGCTTGGATTCACAGGTTTGGTGTGAGCTTATGACATAAATGGGGTTTCGATTATGTGCATCATGATGCCATGGGATTGCTCAGTATCACGGTTCAGTGGGAGCATTTGGCAATGATGTGGATCCTTGGTTGTAGGATGGTTTTGTTATTATGTCATGGTATACTCTTGATTAGTGCTTTAGAGTTGTGGCGTAATACATGCTATGATAATTTTGATCATGAGGAAATGTCTGAAATTCCATATGCTTTTGATAGTGATGGTTTGATGTTTATCTTGTTGCCATGTATAGCTCGGTATCACAATTCAGTGGGAGCTTTGGTAAGATTTAGTGATCTTCATGGAGAGGATGGTAGTCATGATACCATGAGTAACTCGGTACCACGGTTCAGTGGGAGTGGTTGGCAGTGACTTGGATGTATCATTGGTAAGGTTATCTTAATGTGATTGGGGATATGGTTTGTTCTTGGTTTAGAGTATATTTGTTATTGATGTCATGGTTTACTCTTGATATGCATTTAGAGTTTGGAATATTACATGGTTCTCTTGAGACTAGGATGTATAAGTATGTTATGATGCATGTGATCTTCTAAGAGGAGATGGTTAGATCATGGATGTCATGTTTATGTTCAAGGTTGGAGCTTTAACATTGATCTTGTGTAGTTCTCTTAAGTATTGGGTGCATTAATCAGTAGCTTGATTACTTCATGAAAGTGTTGTGTTGCATTTGGAGTTTGGCATGGATTGGTTGGTTACAGGTCCTCATGGATACTTGGAGAAATAGGTGAGGCTGGAGTTCTCTTATGGTGAGAAACAATTGTTGGAATGGTTACTTGTAAGAAAAAAAATTTCAACAGAAAATACCGAGGAGCCTACACCTTGGTTGAATGTGAATTCAACACACTCGGTGATTTAGCATACCTCCAAAGAGGTGGTTTGGATATAGAGACTTGGGAAAGGTATTTTTTTGGTTGATAATGGGAAGGTATTAATTGAGAAAGCTAACACTTTAATTAATGTTACAGATTATCTTATGAAACCATACAGATAAGTTCTTTTGTTTTTAATCATTTGCTTGGAAGCTTCATGATTATATAGGTTGCATTTGAAGTTAGCATGGTTTGATTAGTTGGTGCAAGAAGGCCATTGGCCTTGAGTCTTGTACTTGTTTTATTATTCCTTGTTTAGAATAATTGCAATGTATAATGTCAAGTGGGAGAATGTTGGAAATAGGATGCCATTTAATTGCAAATCCTAAACATTAATTATTTCATGTATCTCCTAGATTCTTGGAATGTGTTCAACAACACTAATATTAGGATGAGATTAATTATTTGGATGAAATAAATCATGAAATTGACATTTGTAGTTATTCCTAAATAATAGGAGCATGTGGGTGCACACATGGTAAGGTGAAACTCACCTTGAGTTCAGTTAACTAGTTGGAGTAAGAGATAAAAATTTTGAATGCATGTAAAGATCCTAGGAGTTAGGGTTTGATGTTTGCATGCATGAAGTTGATTCATTGATTCGGATGAGTTCAGTTCAATTGAGTTCAGTTATGGTTTAGTTATCTTCAGTTGCATGCAAATGCATGTTGGTTATTTTGATTTGCATGTAGTTAGCTTCAGTTAACTTGGAATGCATGGCTAATAACTTGAGTTGTATGACAGATAACAGGGACTACCTCCAGTTAACAAGGGATGACCATTCTTGCATGAATGGTGTTGAGTAAATGTTTTAGTTAACAAGAAATCACTTGGAGCCAACTTGGGCGCCCAAGATTCTTTCTTGGATTTACCCCTTTTTCATGTTGAGATATTTTTGAAGGCTCAATTAAGTAGGATTACTTATGGGTGCCAACTTTGAGGAAGAGCTTTGGAATTATCAACAAAATGAAGGTTGAGTTGTGACTTCAGTTTGGGATGCCCAAATGGATGAAGCACATGTTTTAGCATTGTTCTTCATGAGATAACCCTATTTACATGAGATAGGTGTACCTTTTAGGGATAGGGCTTGTGCATTGTAATTGTAACTCATGTTGAGTTTACAAAGTTGAGAAAAGCCTATTTATCTCAAGCAAGTTGAATAGAGTTGAGAGAGTTTTTATTGTAGGTTGTGAAGAAGATTGGTGAAGGCAGAAGAAGCATTCTCAAGTAGTAATTGGAGCTATTGTAATTCAAAGATTGAATAATAGAATAATTCTTGGTGGAGTTTTTTCCCGAAAGGGTTTCTCCACAGTACATCTTGTGTAATCTTTCTAATATCCTGTCTAGTTCTTCTATCAACTTCTCTCTTCATTCTATAACAGTAAAATGGATTGATCAAGATAATCACCCACAAAGAATATATGTAACAAATAAAAAGCTTATTTAGATCATCAATATTAAATTTTTACAAAGTATTAAGCTAAGAAAACACCTCATTTTTCAACATTCACTTACTTTTATCAAATGAGCATGAGTGATCTAGCCATACACAAATCCACATGTGCATAATGTATATGCTCACCACTTTCAACTTATTAAAAATAGTGGTGAATTGGATTTGAAGATCACATATTTTGGTGAACTCAAAATAAAGATAAACTTTCTAGGATAAGTTCTCTCTCATTTCCCCATTCCATCCCATCTTCATTGTCTTTTTCCACCATCACCCATTTTTCCTATGGTACCTAAGGTACCACTCAATATGTTATCTTTAGACAAGACCTCAAGGGGAAATCCCTTCAAATAAACCTCTCACATCCACCCACTTTTTACTTTTATATCCCTTCTAATCATTAAATATACCTATTTCAAATAGGTTATGAAGATGCCAACTCTAATAATGGACAATGAGAACACAAAAAAAAAAATCAAACCAAAACTAAATTGTCTTCAAGAACCAATTCTAGTGGAATATCGAGGAAAAATTATTTAGCCTTGACCTAATCACTTAAGAGTCCAATGGGTCTTGATTCAATATAAAATCCATAGGCAAGACCCTAGTGTTGCAAACTATAGGGATATAGTGACACAAATTAACAATGAAAGATGCCACATCAAAGAAGAATTAACACACACCTAAGTTGCAAGAGAGGTCTTGGAAACAACTTATTAAAATGATCAATCCTCCTTTCAACATGCACATCTCAAAGACTAACCTTAAAGTGCAACAAATAAGGCAATTTCACCCCTCCTAATGAACCACATCATTGAAAATCATAACATCTACCTCAAGGTGGTGAGCCACAAAACCATGATTAAGAAAAGTGAACCTCAAAGGTATTATCACCACCCTAGTTCAACAAATCAAGTTGATTAAGGCCAAAGGGGCTAGCTAGTCTAAAATCCAACACATGATAATGAGAGATTAATATCTTCAAGGTGATTACCCCACACCAACTCCTTTGTTATCACCTAGGATGAACCTAACCTTAGAGAAACCTAGTTGTAGACACCTAAAATTGACCATATTTGGTCAATTTACTCCTAATTTGACCAATTTCCTATCATCTATATTAATTAAATAATACCTTATTATTTAATTAATATTCAATTATATCAACCTTCTACCTAATCTATTTCTTCTATTATCCCTAAACCTTGGCCTAAAGTAAATAATTAACTTTAATTATTTACCCCAATCCCTTATCCCTTTCGTAAAATTAAATAAATTTATTTATTTAAATCCCATTTTTTCCTTTAAATAAGAATTAAATTTAATAATTTAATTCCTATTTTCCTCTCACCTCATGTCACATCCTCCAACTCTCCCACTTGTCCTCTAATATTAATCTACTCCTAATCATGTGCACACACTTAATATTTGATTAAGTGTGTTCAAATCTTCCCTCACCCACCTTGTCCTCTCTCTCATCAATTTTTCCCTTTTGGAAAAGACTCCATGTCCTTGGGCACATGGGTCTTGCTTCTAAAAGTGTCCAAATGGATTTTTTAATTCCTTTATTCTTTTCACTCCCCTCACTTTGGAGTGTGAGGACAAGATTTTCCTTTATGGAAAATATTCAAGTACCTCCAAGGTACCATATTCTTCACATCACACCTCATGGTGCCACTTGGCACCATCCCATGAGGTGATATATCTCAACCATCCTCTACCCGTGATCATCAACTTGTAATCTTGACCCTCCATCCAAAATCCAAAAATCTATAAAATCCAACACTTAGCTATTATCATCCCTCTTCGTTCTCTCACTCACTCATTTTATCATTGGAGCAACATTATGTTGCAAAATTTATTAGCATACATCCAACCATCCATTAGCACAACCACCATTTCATGGTGTAACAAGGGTTAATTTGGTGAAATAATTTATGTTTTCATTATGTTTTGTTAACTCTTATGCTTAATCTGAGTGTTTATTTGATCTTTGAGTTGTTTGGTTTTTATTGTTTAAATCATTCACATTGACATGAATTTCATATACACACCAGTTACCCTGTATTCCAATTTATACTCATGAAATCCAAGCGATGGGGCCTTTGTGCCTCCTCCACGTTTTTCTTACAATCCTATGAACACATACCAACCTAGTGGGAATACCTATAATCCAGGCTTTATATTACATGGTTCCACCAAGATTTAAATTGATAAACATGGATTACCAAGGCTATCCAATGTTTCCCAAAATCTAACAAGAAAACCATGCCTTCTAAATGTATCATAGTCATTAAACTCCTTCCATGAGGATTGGAATTAGGGTAATCGCTAGATGTCTACACATGATCCTTTTTCAAGGACCCATTTTGAGTACTTTAAAGAACCTCTTGACTATGTTATCTATAATGAGATGATATAACTACCTCTCCTCAAAATATCTAAATTAAAGGGAGAAGAAAACTATAACTCACACATTAAGGCCTATACTACCACTACTCAATAACTTATTCCTTGGGATGAAGTGGTCGTAAAAAAAAATCTTAATACCCCAGAAGGGATTATTCCAAATTTGTACAACTAGCCTCCTAAAGCATCACTCAATTAGCTTTACCAACTCATTGGTAATCTTGCCACTATTTGACATGAAAAAACTTGCCAAGAATATAATCTAATAATTCTTCAATATTAAGAAAGATCCTACTGAATTGATGGACCACTTTATAACATGGTGGAGATAGTTCGTCTACTCATTAAAAAACATACCACAAATGGACCACAAGTAACTATGTGATATCTTCTTACATTCCCTAAATAGGAACATGTAGGAGGAGGGTGATCCCACAATACTGGTTTACAAGTTTTGGCCAAACTGGACACTGAACTGATTTTTTCTAACTAAATCTTCACTTTCGGGCACCTATAGCGGCTAAACTATGAGGAATTTGAAGATGATGCAAACTAGTGAATTGTGAAATTTTGTCTATAGATTCTAAATATATATTTTTCAAAATTTTTGGAATCAGATTGCACTTCTTTTTCCATCTCCTTTGAAAACTAGTTTTATTCAGTAAACACCATTTTTAAGGAGTGACGCTCACCGTATAACACAACTTTTTTTCCATGAAGGATAAAATTCTATTTTTTTCGATTTTTAGATTTGTAACTATGATATATAGTGCTTCCAATTGGTTTCATAGTGTTTTAATTGAATATTTTTCCTTAATCAAGTTTTGAAGTCAAACCAATTACAATTCAGACATAGGCAGTATAACACAATTTTTTGTATGTATCAAAATTCAATTTTATTTTTTTTGTTGGATCAAGGACTTAATATCTGGTGCACTCATATTTTTCAAATTTTATTTTGATAATATTCTATTTTTCCACATGTGCAGAACAGAGAGCTTGATTTTCGGCGAAAAACCTACATTCACAAGAAATAAAAAATAAATATAATAATAAATTTAAATTTATTTAAAATTATACTTTTTGGGAAGCTTATAATAAGGACTACATACTTACAAAAAATGAATTTTAAATGAATTCATTTGATCCCCCAAAAGGTAAATAAAAAAAGGTATTATATCAACATTTTGATAGGTGTAAAGGAGACTCTGTGATAGGTATGGTTTAAGACTAGCGAGGTTCTATCCAAGGGGGTTTTATCTAAGGTAGTTTGATCAAACCCTCTTCAATCAGAATGCTTTAAATGGAACTTTTTAAGACTTAAATCATTATATTTTCTAAAAATATGTGATTTCAGCAAAAAATAGAATTTCCCAGAAATTGTAAACCAGCTTTGTGGGATTACCTAGGAGGTCCAAAAATTCCCTTAAAATTCATATGAGGAAGCTCTTGATAGCTCCTTAATAATCAACCAAGGTGTCATCACAAAGGAAGTAAAACATATGACACTAATGGAAGATTGGTGACCCAAAACTAAAACAACAATTAAAAAGTGAATAAAAACAACAATAATGATAGAAAAAGCCTCTCTAAACTTAAAATATTAAACAATTGAAGTTCTATGATGAATTGGATCATACACTCTAGTGACCAAGAATGAAAATAATAATCAAAATTAGAATGTCAAAAATTATTGTGGAGGCAAGAGCTAGTCAAACACAAGGAGCCAAAACATTAATTTTATTGACTATCCCCAATGAACAACTATATATAGAGATATAATAGGTAACACAAATATTATCATTTGATGATAAGAATCATGATCCAAATCAAAGACCTTAGGATTATAATCTTGATAAATTCTACTCCCTCCATAAGACAAAGGGGCATGATACAAATTTGCATGCCAAGAGTATAATTCCTTGAAGAGAAATGACACATGTTTGTAGGTATGTTCCTCCACTTGTAGGAACTCCCAAACCACAACTGTTAGGGGCCTATCACTCCTCAAAATTCTAATCAATATATTTATCAAAGTCCCTTCTCTCCACATCAACATAATAATGCCTCAAGCCAACCTAGTTTTTCTATTCTCCCTACATCATTGTTGATAGTCATATCTCACTAAAAAAATCCATTTCTCCCATTCAATTGGGCATAAAAGTGGAAAAAATATGTTGGGATAATTAAACTCACTAAAAATGTTGAAACCTAAGAACCTCATAAAACACCAAAGATAGAGTATCATGGGCATGTTTCCTCTGTGGTTGACCCTACATCAAGCCTTATTATCCCTTATGACCTAGTTGAGGATCTTAAGAAGACACTCACACAAATGTTTTTAACCAAAATTATAAGAAACTTCACATCGCATTGTGTGGTCTGCTTATATGAAATTGGATTAATTTAAATCACTTAACCCCACCTCTAGAAGAGTAAATTAATCAATTTGATTGTGAGCTCTATCCACTAAATGAACAATTACATGACCCAATTTTATTCTTCAACCTTTAGAATTGATTAAAAAGTTTACTTGACTAAATCGAGAGACCATATATTACAAAGGTTGACCTCACTAAAAGAGAATACCCTAGATTATAAAAGTTGACCTGACTAAAAGAGGAGACCCTGCCTTATGCCTACAAGTGTATATATAGGATGTCTATATGAAAAATACCCTTGTTAATGATGGATCCATATTCAATATTATTTCCTTCTCCCTTTTGAAAACGATGGGATATGGCTACACTGACATCTTAGTATATAAAGACATTGTATGTAGCTTTGACAACTTGAAACTAGCTACCTTCATACTATCATGCTCCAAGTTTCCCCTAGACCAAATATGGTTTGTTCCATTATGTTATACATCATTTACATAGATGCGAGCTATGACTTACTATTAGGGATACCCTATATTCACAAGATGAAGGTAATTCCTTCTACCTTGTTCCAGGAAATATGATTCCTTCATCTATGGAAATTTCACATCACAAAGGAGATATAGATCCATTTAATATGCTCAGAATAGAGAAAATTAAAAGAATGTAAAAATAATAGATGACTAAAAATTCCCCCATGAACAAGGTTGTGATAACAAGGCCCCTAATATAGACCATACAATTAAGAAAGAAAAAAAATACTTGAAGCCCAATAAGCACCTAAAATGACAATGTTTAAAAAGTGAAGCTCCAAATAAGTCATCATTATTTCCACAAAGCCAACTACCAAAATAACTAAATAATTAAAAAATAAAGAATTGGGTGAAAATTCATTTGATGCTCACTCAATGTGATCTTATGTTCCCTTTAATATAGTAATTATTCCTTACAATAAAGACACTAGCATTTACACTACCAAAATAGAAAATGATGAAGAAGGGGAAGATCATATTTTACATGGTTGAACTCACCCACAATAATGAAGAAATGGGTTATAAATCCCACACAAGGAAAAAAAAAAACTTCAAAGAAAGTTTGGCACTTGGTAATCTCTAGACACTTTATTTTGATGGAGCTAGATGCAAAATAGGAGCCAAGTTTGGAGTAGTTTTAAGCTCTCCCAAGGGGAAGGATCTTCCCTTTTTTCGAACTTCACTGTGTCTCCACCAATAATGTTTCCAAATATGAATCTCATTCCCTACAAGTGATGTTGGAGTTGGAGTTAAAATAATTTTGATATTTAGGGACTATCAATTAGTGATAGAAAAAGATTCTAAAAACTATGAGATAAATTCATAATGATAATGACATTACAAATATCTCATTTTAAGATTGATTCAATTATTTGATAACTTTTCCATGTGAGCCATCCTAAGGGAGAAAAATCAAATGGTCAATTCCATTGCCACTTCCTTTACAATATTCTCACCTCATGTATAGCTTTAGTTTGCAATTAAAATCTAAGAAGGGACACTACTAGAAAGTGGTCAGTTACCATACATAATCAAGTATGAAAAAATATAATAAAACCTTTCACATGTGATTATGAAAAAATGATGAGGCCATAATAGATTATATTCATGCATATGATGGCCTCCCACAAGCATATCACAAAAGGGGGATATATTGTTGCATCATCTAGGTGATGAATTTGGACCGCAAGTAGAAAAAACTCTATACCTAACCCCCACCCCTCAAAATTTTGAAGGACACCAATTGTTTGCAAGAGAAATGACATATTTAATTGTGGGTACCTTAGAAAATTAGAAAATGTTAAAAATTAGAGAAAAATGATGAGTGAATAAATAGAAGGATACACAACATTTCACATTGAATTCATAGAAATTTTGGTATTGAAATGCTTAGATATGTGTGGACTAGACCCTGATATAGGTGTTCATAATCTAGTAAGTAATCTTGAAGAAAATCCAATAAAATAGAAACTAAGATAAATCAAACATAAGGTGGCTACAATGGTAAAGGATGAATTGATGAAACTTCTTGATGTGGTCTTCATCAAGCTAGTAGATGGAGAATTTATATCAAACATAATCTTGGTACTGAAAAGAATGGGAAGGCTAGCATATGTATTGACTTTAGAATATCAATAAGGAATATTTGAAGGATGATGTTTTTTTCCCTTTCATAGATAAAATTATAGACTCTACTATTAGGTATGAGATGTGAAATTTGGCAAAGTTGATTGTTATTTATTTCAACTTCCTTATTTCCTTATATAGAAATAAAAAACAATGAAGTTTCCAACAAACAAATGAATATAGAAATTGAAGTATCTAAATGTATTTCACCTAATTAAAAGTTGAAATTATTCCCTAGACAAAAAACTAATATTTTTTATGGTGGACTAAGGAAATATAGAATAAGTACACACATTGTAATATATTTTAGAAAATGAATACAAAAACAAGACCATGGGGAAGTGCATAATCTATAGAAATTTTTAGGAGATAAATGTGGTATAAACATTCATGTAATTTGTGAATTACAATGCAATTGCACTAGTGTCCAAGTGTATTGTCATTCTTCATACATAAGGGGCCAAAATATGTATACGAAATTATAGATTTGGAATACAAGGACCACATATGTACATTAGATACTAATAAATGATAACATAAATACACAAAATACCATAATAGCTCATATTACTTGAACTATAATGAATGACAATATAATTGAAATCTAAGAAAATTTAGGAGATATAACCAATACATGAATAGTGCAAATATCTACGTAATGAATCTACAAAAGAACATATAGCTTGATAAAAGGAGAAAGGTTGACTGCTTGAGAGCTTGCTAAAATGGTTAAGCCCCAAATATGGTCTTTTGAACTCCACTAGCAATTATAAAGAGAATATTTGATCTAATTTGGTGTACACTCTTAATTCTAAGTGTGTTTAAAATTAAAAAAACAACAATATAATATTAATTACTCAATTCTACAAATATCTCTAATATCTTAGTGTGTATGAAAAGGAAATATGGAATATGTGGATTTACCAAAAACTTTGCCAATGAAAAGAAGGTAAATTAAATACAACAAATAAGCTACGTAGAAGTCACCATAGCCTCAAGGGAAGAAAAAAAGAAATGATGCTATGAAGAAACTCATGAAGAAGTAAATAACATCATAAGAAAAGAGTGTTACAACAAGATTAGATGCCTCAAGCAACATAACTACACAGATATTTTGTTAGAGATTCAAAAGACACATTGATAGAGAACTTGAAAATACAATAAAAATGACTATATTAGCATATTGACTTAGCAAAATATGGGTTCCAACCAAAAGAGAAGTTGCAGTCCAAAAAGCTACAACTTAAGGAAAATTTGATCTTGTTTATTTCATGTCCTTATATTTTTCCTAGAATATTTTTCAAAGAGGTTGATAAATGATAGGGGTGTTGAGATTCATGAGTATAGAGGCATTACATGGTAGTAAATATGTTATATTTGACCCCAATAGAGGTGGGAATTTTTATTATTTTTAATTTTAATTTCAAATTCACAAGATGGTATTGTGATTACATAAATATCAGTGCAGTTATGCTAGCATCCAAAAGAAAAAGCCAAGAATAAAGTCTAAAAATAATAAATACAAAGTATATAAACATAACATAAAACATGCTAAGGGGATGGATAAATGCTAAACCAAGCATAAATCACATTGTATTAATTACAGTGTATGCAATTTTTTTCAGTACCAAATTTTATCCCTTATGGATGGTTTATCAAGCCATAAAAAATCCATAGCATAGAGGTTGATTAACTTAAGACAACATTCTCGTCTCGAGCCCTTCCCGTCTTTAATCTAATCAAAACTTAAGACAAAATTCAACACCTCTTAGGGAAATTTATAATGTTTTTTTGTATGCCCTTCAAATTAAAAAATGTAGGGACCACATAGCGAAGGGATATGCACCTCATTTCCACAACTTCATCCACCACATACTAAAATCTAATGTAGATGACCTACTAGAAAAATCCAAAAAGAGATCAATCATATTAAAGAGTTACATGCAAATTTCACCACGTTGTATGAATGTAAAATTAAGTTGAACCTAGAGAAGTATGTTTTTGGATTCATAACTAAAAAATATGATTAGATTTCATTAGATTTGCATGTTGGGGGATAAATGTAAAACCTACTAAAGTGAAGTTTGTTCTAGATACAACTCCAACCATTGAATTAGTAGTAAGAACCTTCCTAGATTAGTTGGGGGGGATACATTATTCATACCATACCTCATTTTTAAGATACCCTTGATTACAAACCTTTTGAAAAAAGATCTTCAAATAACATGGACTAGATATTTTTTAATTAATTTCAATCAAGTGAATAAATTTATTCTCACTCCCCTGATGTTCATGTCACCAAAGAAAGATCACCCTTTCATTCTATTTTGAGATCAACTAAAGTCTCTTTTGCATGCATTTCAACACAAGATGATGATGATGGAAGATAAAATTCCATATATATTATTAGTCATACCTTAATTATAAAAAGGATTGCACCCAAGTAGAGATGGAATTTCTAGCCATATTTTTTGCCACATGACACCTCTACTATTATATTTTAAACTAAAACATTTAAGCCTTCCTCACTCAGCTAATGCTATCAAGAAGGGTTGGGCACTTCCTAACCCTACTTACTGGGTTTGAGCTAACACATGCCAATCAAAAATCCATTAAAAGATAAGTGATCATCAACTGGCTAGTGAATAATTCCATCCCCAAGAGGAGTTGATAAATAAATATTTTGTCAAAAAAGGTATAGTTGTTGATCTCATAGAATATAATTCCTTTGTGTGGTATACAAACATCATTAGATATTTAATAAGTGGTTTTTACCTCAAAGACCAAACTCCTCTCAAAAATAGATAAATGCATATCCTAGAATCAAAATATGTGGTGATCAATAAAATATTACTGTGAAAGGGCTTTAATTGAGTTCTAATTTGATGTTTAGATAGGGAGGAAGTGTTTAATGTTGGAAATTGGTGTCATTGATGTCAAAGGTATTTGAAGACCAAGAGGGTTTGTTGAGGGATTCACTAATGGTAGGATGGAGGTGCAAAGATAAAGAAAATAAAAAAAGTATATTGTTTCTAAGAGCCAAAACTTAGACTCTTGGCACCCTCTTTGGAATATTCAAAATTAAATTAAATTTATTTTTCCATAGTATGGCCAACCCCTTAGTGGAGTGCCCCATTTTTAGGGACTTGTTTTTGAAAATAATAAATAAAAAAAGTTAAATACAAGGGTCAACCCCTATTAGAGCGCCCAAAATAGAAGTGAAAGAGTGCATATAAAATGAGGTGTTGCACTTGTGAGACGAGGAAATGTCAGTGAGGGTCGATTACGCTTGATTCATGATGAATCAAAGCATAACTTCACCAAATAAACCTACATCTAAAAACAAGATCATTCAAATTGGAAAATTAAACTAAGCATTTTACTGAAGTTGAAAGCTACAAACTAAGAAAATAGTTCAATTCATAATCTAACCCATTTGAAACTTATCCTGTTTTGGAATTGGTGTCGTGTTGATGTGAAAAGATGACCCTTTCCCAATCCCATGATCAGTGAGCCTATTTCAGTCGATTCTATGGAAGAGAATCGATGAAACCATTGTGATTGATGTATGAAAACCTAGTTTATGCTAAAAATGAACATGATGCAAGCTAAGTTACCATGATTCTATGCTACAAATGAACCGATTATGCTATTGCAAAGCTAATCTAAGCTAATTCTAAGCTAAAAGATGAAAACCCTAATTTATAAACAAACTAAGATGGATGCATGGAATTCATTAATGGATGCTCTAAGCTATGATGTAATTAAAATTAACTAAGATAAGCTAAAAAGTGAGTAAATATGAGTGTGAGTGCAAGTGAATTCAACAACATGACTTTGCTTTGAAAGATGGATCCATTTGTCTCCAAATAGTGACCTATTTATAAGAGAGCAAATGAGGAATGAAGGGTTGAGATCGAAAAGATTAATCAACGGCCAAAGATGAAGGAGATGAGAGACATGGATCATGGATTCTCATCAATGAATGAGAATGCATGATGGGATTTTAATCAAGGGTTCACACTTGCTTCAAACAAACACACTTTTGACCTGCTCACACCGGTCAAACGTGACTTGTTCAAAAGGTTGAAGGTTAAAACTTGCTTAAGAAGCCAAGTGAAAATATCCCTTTTTCAAATGACGAAGGAATAAGAATATTATTTTGGAATATTCTCATGGGTTAGGAAAAAGGAAATTTGCAAATTAAAACAAAGTTTTAATTGTGCAAAAAGGGGATAAGGAATATTCCACAGGAATAATCCCTTTGCTTAGAGGACAGTTAGATTAATTGCTAATTAAATAATATTTAATCATGCAATTAGGGGATTAGAAGAATTAAAGTGTTTATTCATTAAATTAAATGATTTAATGAATGGGGGAGAGATGAAATGATATTTAATTAAATAACTTAGGGTTATTTAATTAAATAAGATGACTTAGGGAATTAAATTAAACATTTTGATGTATTTAATTTAATGAGATGAAATGTTAGCATGAAGGGGGATGAATTAACCCGATTAAATTAATTAGGCCAATAGATGAAAATGATGCAATTAATTAAATTAGCTAGGTTAATTTAATTAATGAAGGGAAAAGAGGATGGGTTAAAGAGGAAATGATGTTAGTAAACCTATTTCGAGTGTATGATATCAATTAGGATATTTTTCAGTGTCTACAACATCCATTTTGAAAAGACATGTTGATTGATGAATCACCCCCCTTGGTGAAGATATTTAAAGAGATTGTGGAGTCCATTTGAAAGCAAGCCATTCATTGAATATCATTCATACAAGGAAAAGATTTAAAAGGAATATAAGAGAATTTTTTTGAAGATATATGAGTTGATACATCTGAGCTTTGTGACAAAATTTATGAAGGATCTTTTAAAATTCTAAAGGAAAATTTTGATGAAGTGAGAACATTTATGAAGGTGAATTAGGGAAAATATAAGAAGTTTCAAATAAATTATTATATTGCTAATTTGAAGGTTGGTACCTTTGAATTAAGGAGATCAGGAGGTTGGTGCCTCTCAATAGAAGAGATTGGTGTCTCTTGCTAAGTTGGTGCTTAGTGGTGGGGATCGGTGTCTCTAGTGGGTTGGTGCCTACAAAAGAAGTTTTTTAAATAAAGTAGGTGGGTGCCTACAAGAAGATCTACATATAAGAAATATTTTGTCATGGTTTTTCCCGCAAGGGTTTTCACGTAAATTGTGTGTTCATATTGTGTTCTTAATTGCTAGATCTTGCATGTGTGTTATTGTTATGATTAATTAAGTTTTGAAAAGTAAAAGATTGTTGTTATATTGATTCACATCCCCTCTCAGTATAATTGAGTTCTCTTCAATTGGTATTAGATTAGGTTTCTTCAGAGATAGTCTAACCACTAGAAGGAAGATCTAAAAGACCACATATATGCTTGGGCAAGAAGAATATGGATTCTCAACAAACAGGGAACTATTGTTCAATGGAACAAAGTATATTGTTTGGAGCATAAGGATGAAAACCTATTTGAATGCTCTAGGGTCTGATATTTGGAAATTGATGGAAAATGGACATATAGCCCTCACAACTTCCCTAATAGATTAGGCAAGAAAGTGGGAAAGTGAAAACAATGCAAAAGCAAAGAATGCAATTTTGTGTGGATTATCCGAATTAGAGTTTGTAAAATTTATGCATTACAAATCAACTAAGGACACGTGGGATAAGTTGAAGAATATATATGAAGGAGATGATAAAGTAAAGAAGGAAAATCTTCAAACTCATAGGAGACAATTCAAAAGCCTTAAGATGAAAGAAGAAGAAAATATAGCCTCCTATTTGCTTCATGTTGATGAGGTCATGAACACAATAAAAGGTCTTGGTGAACCAGTTGGAGAAGTCATGATTGTGAAAAAGCTATTGAGTTCTTTGCCTCTAAGATTTGATTCCAAGGTGTCAACAATTGAAGAAATGAGAGATCTAGAAAAAAATAACAAATGATGAGTTGCATGGGATTCTTGTTGAATGCAAAAGATAACTAAGAGGGGGGGAGTGAATCAGTTGTACATTAAAACATCAAACCCTCATTAACATTCTTATTTTCATTAACCTTATTAGCCTTTAATTTTGTTAGAATGATTTAACATATAATAAAATAACATAAACTGAAACACAACACCATACACATAAGAACACCAGATTTACGTAGAAACCTAAGAAGGGAAAAACCATGGGAGGATTAGCTCACACTATAAAGTAATTGCAACACCTAATATAATAGGCTCATTGCCCAAAAGAAAAGAAGGGATCATTTCCATATTATATAGAAGAAGAAAGAAGAATGTTACAATGAGAAATCCATCTCAAAGTAATAGAAATATCCACCACAACATCACCAACACATTCGTAGTATATCTGAATAATGTAAACACCTACTCACTACTTCTAGTAGTCTAACACATTAAAGCTCGCACTACACTTTGTACTTTCACAATTCACAACTCTTCACTTCACATCACACACCTCATACATCAATTCTCCATCAATTCAACACTTATTTATACCATCCTCAACCTTGAAAATAATCAACAAGGTCGGCTATGCACCTCAACTGTGCAAATTAAAATTAGGTTGGCACTAAGCATTCCCGCAGTGGAGAGGAATGAAATCAAACCACACCACACCTTAAATTGGACCTAAAATCATAGATACATGTCATACCACACTTCCACAAACATTGAAGCATATCTACAATTAGTGTAAACACCCAAGGTCGGTCAAACCTGAGTAAACACCATTAAACAATTAAGTACATGGTTCCTTTGATCCAAAGACAACTCATGGACAATGTATACATCACTTGAACATAATCTAGAATATTCCATAAACATCCTGAAATCCAACAAATTCCTTCATGACAAATTTCACCTAAAGAATATACTTATCCTACATACCCAGTTAACTTTCTATATACTGTAATTGATGAATCCAACCTTCTAGAGCACCAAACTTAAAACAACTCTAACTAAAGATATATATGAGAAATTTAAGCACACCCTCAGATACACAAGACCAAAAACCAAACTATGGAGAAATGCGGAGAAAAATAATTTCTCCCAAACACCACTGCAAAACACTATTCACATATTCCAGTGAACACAACTTTCTTTGCACAACGATCTAGAACCTGAAACTCTAGATATAACACCTTCGAATAGCTCTGATCAACATATATGAACCACACAAGAAAATCGTCAACCTTGAAAACTAGATCGCTTCTCTGCTACATAAAACACTTCTCAACCACGTTGTTTCTTCTTTTATTTAAATTTTCTCAAAAGTACTTGGAAACCAAGCACCACAAACACATTCTCATCACCTACAACACTTCCTCATCATAACCAAACCAACTACCACATAGCATCTCAACCATACACATGATTTTCAAAGAAACACTAGAGGTTGACACCAATGATACTACTAATGACAACATAATGCAACTAATCAAAGCATCACCAAGGTTGACATCAATGCAACAACATAGATATGTTGACATCAATGACAACACAAATTGAACATACTTGCAACAATTATTATTGCCTATGAAATGAGGATTGAAGACAAGCCATCTAAAAGGGAGGAAGCCTTTAAAGTATCAAATAAGAGAAATAATAAATTATATGAATCAAGTGATAGTTCAAACAATGAAACAAATGAAGAAGATTCTCAATTCATGAGAAATCTAAAGAAATGATCTAGAAGGTACCAAGGTTTAAGTTACCATTGAAATGTTTTAATTATGGTAGAATAGGTCATTGTGCCTCTAAGTGTCCACAAGGTAAGAGTGAAAGAAACACTGATGAAGAGGATCACTACATGAAGAAAGGAAGAAGATATCAATAAAAGACAAGTTACAAACAAGGTCAAAATAAAAAGAAGGATTTCTGAAAGTACAAGAGAAGTTTTTATTCCAAGAAAGATAATAGCTCATCGAAGGAAAGTGATGGAGAAATTTAAAATAGTGATAGATAAGACATACTCTTCATGATGATGGAAGCAAAGGATGATGCAGACAAAAAGAAAGAAGAAAAATATTTAGAAAATGAGTATAGCGAAGATGAAGGAGAAATGGATCTCGAGGAGGAACTCCATTATGCCTACAATGAGATTGAGAAGCTTAAGAAAAGAATTTTAAGACAAGGATTATGAATTTAAGAGGACAATAAATCCAAATAAAAATTAACACAAAGTCTTGAAGAATAAAAAAATTGATTATAGATCTAAAAGTGCAAGTAGAAGAAGCAAAAAGAATTGAAGAGGAGATGATAAAACAATTGAAGACAAAGGAAGAAAATTGTGAGAAGTTGTCCAATCCAAGATTTTTTCTTAAGAAAGGAATTGGAGAAGATAATGGCTCGATCAAATAAAAATTGAAGAATGAGAAGAGTTCAAAAATATTGGATGACATCATCAAATCTCAAAATCATATGTTCGATAGGAGTGGCATTGTCTATGAAGAAGGACAAAGTTCTAAAACAATTCAATCATCGAAGATATTAAATGAAGACAAGTAAGTTGATGTTCTTAAAAGTTCCATCAAAGATGAAATCAACAAAAATAAGGAGAAGTAGAAGCCAAGCATACCTCTAGAAGCTAAGAATGACATGGTCAGGAAGCCCCTTCTACCAAGGAAAAGTCATACACATAGGTTCTATCATTCCTTCTTTGGTTATTTCTTTTTGTGCAATCAATTTGGTCATAAGGAAATAGATTGTAGAATGCATGTATAAAATAAATTTAGGCATAAATCAATGAATTATGGAGCATGGAAAAAGAACATAAGTCATGGGTTCATAAACAAAAAATTTAACTCTTTTGCTCCTCTTGTGGACTACATCATATGTTACAAGTACAACAATTTTGGGAATAGAACAAAATTGTATAGAAGTGGCATTGTAGAACCATCCAAACAAATTAAGAAGGAAGAAACAAAAATCAAGAAAAATGAGGAGAAATAAAAAATATGGATAAAGAAGAAGGAAGAAGAAAAGAAAGAAAATTCCATGTTGGTTCAAACAACCCTACATGCATGAAAATCAATGATATATTGATAGTGGTTGCTCAAAGCATGTGATAGGTGATAAGAGTAAATTTTTTACCTTCATCTAAGTGAATGGTGGATCAATGAAATTTGGAGATAATGCTTCCACAAAGATATCAAGGAAAGGCATGCTTAGCCTTGATAATGGTAAAACGAAAATTGAGAATGTGCTAACTATGTTGAAGGGCTAAGAGATGATCTTCTAAGTGTAAGTCAAATGTGTGACCAAGGGAACACTCTTATATTTCATGTAAAAGGATGTGAAATTAGAAAATTAGGGAAGCAAGTGGTAGAAGCCAAAAGAGAAGCTAACAATCTCTATGTTCTTAGTGAGATCAGAGGAGAAAGATGTTGTATGAGTCAAGAAGATGAAAGTTGGTTATGGCATAGGAGAATGGGGCACATAAAATTTGAAAATCTTGTCAAGATCAACCGTAAGGAAGCTATGAGAGACATGCCAAAGATTTGTAAGCCTTCAAATATCACTTGTAAGCAATGTCAACTTGGGAAGCAAAATAGAGTGAGTTTTAAATTGAAGGAACATTCTACATTGAAACTATTGGAGCTTCTAATATGAATATTTGCAGTCCAACCAGAATAAAAGGTGTGCAAGGAGAGAGGTATC
The DNA here is from genome assembly GCA_007258455.2 of Sequoia sempervirens. Lineage (NCBI taxonomy): Eukaryota > Viridiplantae > Streptophyta > Pinopsida > Cupressales > Cupressaceae > Sequoia > Sequoia sempervirens. The sequence continues at coordinate 331,805,929 of VDFB02271358.1, read as the reverse complement.
TCATGTTGTTAATTATGTTGAACACCCAAAATACTGAGAGGGGGGGTGAATCAATATTCCTTTAAATCATTCAAATATTTAAACATCCAAACCACATAGCACATTGCAATAAAGAAAGAAAGCATGGAACATACACAACATCACATACCACATGAACACCAAGATTTTTAAGTGGAAAACCCAAAAGGGGAAAAACCACAGTGAGGATTAGCTCACAATATATTATAACCAATTATAGTATATTTATAGAAGTGCTCACTATAGGTGGACTCACTATCTAAGTGTCTCATTGTCCATTGAGAGAAAAAGATAGAAGAGAGATTGTGGCTCACAACCTAGTTTGAATTGTTATAATTTCATCTATCATATGCATGAATTACAGTTCCAATGAAGCTCAATAAACTACCTTTACACACTTCATCTGATTTAGATCTAACACTCTAATTTCCTCTACATTCACATCACTCTAATCTTCAACTCAACATTCACAACTTAAATTTACACTAATCTGATAATATTTGCATAACTTACATTCATTACATACATAAAAACACCAAAAATTATCTAACATATATATCTACTTCAAGCATAACATCAATTAGGTCGACCTAATTAGATGTAACATTCAAAATATAACTTGTTGGCTCCAAATATTTCCATACATGCCTCACACCAAAATTCAAATCTCAAAACACTTTGAAATAGGTCAACATGGACCTATAATAGCTCCCATATATCACCACAATACATATTTAACCTTCGCATACCTTTACACTTATTAGGTCGGCACCACAAAAGACCTAATACCAAAAATTCTTCAACTGTGTATCTATATACGAATGTGTGGACCTCAAAATTCAAGCCCACTCTAGAATCCACACACTATTGCCATCTGTCAACATATCCTCAAAAGCGCAAAGCCAAAAACTTATCCATTGAGAAGTGCAAACTCTCCCACACATATACACTATATAGGGAATGACTGTAATCTGCCAAACCGAACTTTTGTCATCTATAACTTCCAAACCAGAGGTCAAAACCAGATGAAATTATGGAATTAGATACTTCTAAAAACTAACAAAATAATGTTAGAAAAGTAGAGTGAAAACTTCATTTGCAGATCAGTGAGGACCCAAAAACTGGAGCAGAATTTGACACTTAGTCAATTTTTCAACTTTATCGGATCAAACCATCTTGCAAAAATATCTTCCACAAACACTCCAAAACCTGTTAGAATCAACCAAAATGATCTACAATGATCCGCACCATGATCTCCACATCAAGATACAATGTTGACATCAATGAAAACATTGCAACACATCGTTATATAACTTTGTGCTTATCCCTCATGTTCATGTTTCCAACAACAACATCGATGAAATCCTTCCAACAATCTCCCCCTTTTCATTGATGGAAACATGCCAAATATCTTCAAAGCATTCTCATCCTTTGACATCAAGGGAAAAGGGTGCATACAACAACTATTATAACTTCTACCAGATCTCCCCTTGAGTAATATATGCATATGTACAAACTAAAAATATTGAATTGACTCCCCCTGAGTCATATACCAGAGAAAAACCAAAAAGATTGTAGTGAAAACTATTCTATATACTCTAGATATATACAAAGAATCTTGAAACTAAAAACTAAAAAGCATAAAGAGTAAGAAATGTGTCAATCAAAGGAAGTTGACTCTTGTAACTTCTACAGATGGGTCTGCCATGCTCGTTTTCCTTCCTTCCATGTCTTCATTGCTGGCCCAAGCAATCTACACTGTGTTTAAAACTCCATCTGTCATAACCTAATTTTATTAAATATTTATCATAATATGGAAAATTGAATTATTGATGAAATTCAATTAAATATTAAATGGAGATTCTGGAATATTCAAAAAATTGAATGAAAGGAGTTGACTGATGTTGACTTTGTGAATTTTTGAAAAGTATTTTATATGTCATCAATAATTGAACGTTACTGATCAATTTGCAAGTGCAAGTGTGTGCAGTTGCAGGGTGACAGGTTGAAGGATGAGAACTTGGTTGAAGTAGGATTGTTTAGCCGGATCGAACAGTAAGCCAGTTGGGATCTAGGTGCACACACCACAATGGCATGATGACTTGCATTTGATTGAATTGCATATATAAGAAAATGATTTTTTCCTGATTTGAGTAGTTTTAGTGCTTGCAAATGAATGGTTAGTAGATTTAATTGTCTATTTGAGCCTTGTGATTTGAAGGAACTAAAAACAAGCATTGTAAAGAAAATTCTTTTCTTTAGTGCAAAAGTAAATATATATACATATGTAAAGAAGCTCGAAATGAAAATTCAAGTTCCTTACTTAAAATGATAGTGTATGGACCTTTGAGCCATTCAAAAACAAGCAACTTGTATATGAATGTTTTATTTAAAAAATAGATACATACATATATATATATATATAGAATTCAAATGCATGGTAAGATGTGAATGAAATCATTTAAATGCATAGAGATACAAATATATGAATATATATATACCTATATATAAATATATATATATATACATACATATACCAACATATAAATATTTGAATTTGAATTGAAATTAAGTTGATAACCAATGCACTTAGAGTTGGACTGTGGAAAAATCAATGAAGATTACAAGGCAGACCAATGATGGTCATGACCTGCCCAATAATAAAGGCATTATTCAAAATTAGAGGGTGGCTATGGCAGGAAACTGCCATAATATTAGCACCCAACTGTATGCAAAAGTGGGGGTTCTTACCATTTTGAATGAAGGTGGTGGGTAAAAAGTAGGGGATTGTTTTGGAAGAAAATCGACAAGCACCCAAAAGGTAGAAAAGAGATCGAAGTTGTAGGAAAAATTTGAGGAAAGCTTCATTCAAAAGGCTCGACCATTGAGGTAACTTGATTCTTGAAATAGTATCAATATCACTATCATATCTTTTCATTTCTTTAGCTAGTGTTATCACTGCATTTGATGGTAGAACTGAAAGTATAATGGCATACAATGTTACTATCTATGTGTTCGGCTTAGGCCGAGGGTATAGATTTGGCAACCACCCTCTTGGGGGGATTTGCATGGGCTACGACCTACTCATGTTAGTACCTTGAATGGAGCCATATGGCTAGTTGTGCTAGTTCGAGGCATCGAAACCTATGAAGTGACTATTAAGAATATTCACCATAGCTTAGCTATCATAATTCATATTCTAATTTACTGTGAACTATTTGGTGTTGATTTGTAAAGGTTCGCCTGCCAAACCTATGAAAAGAGGAGACAATCCTTTGTGTTACCTTCAATATGTGTCGAAAGTGTTATCTCTAAAGGAAAGCACTTTCCATTATTGGCCTAGCCAATAATGGTAAAGGGGTAAATCATTCTTTTATGAAGAATTGTGGTAAACGTATGTGTATGAGAAGAAGCCTCAATTTGAAGAATCGATGGGATGTTAGAGAAGGGTTTCTTTGTAAACTTGTAAGGATTGATCCTTAGGATCGATAGTATAATTTATTTGATTTAGTATCAGATATGCGTTTGCATGACGTATAGAGCAACATGCATTATGAAATAAGCTTGTATGCCCGTAAGGGTAATTTTGAAAGAAACTTGAGGTTAAGATAGGAAGTACCCAACCATAGAAATGGGTCAAAAACTAGAATAACCTTGGTTTATTTGATGCAACCTGAGTAGGAAAAAGTACTGTTTGATTCCTAAAACCTCTTTGTTTTCTTAACTGAAATACTTGCTTAAGAAATTCATCGAAAAGCATTTCGAGAGGGTTTCTTTGTAATATTAAAGTTGCTCATAGTGATTCCAGTGATGAAAGAGCTCAAGATTTGGATATAGACATTCTATTCTTAAGGTTGAAACTATGCTATCTGATTTGTTTATTTTATGTTCATGATGGACAAACTCGTTCAATATTAAACGGTGAACAATTACTTGTAAGTGAAATTTAGCATGTAAACAACTTAAGATCAACAAAATGAGTAAACAACCTTAATTGTCTTTGAATATATTCTATTAGTTTGAAACAAAAATGTATTGATGCAAACAAAATTTATTCTTTAGCAAACAACTCTATTTTATTCAAAAATTATCTTTATAGCTAGAAACAACTTTGCTCTATAAACTGTTTAGAATGTAAACAACTTACTTTATGATTGTTTAGTAGGAAACAATACATGTTTTGTTAAAACAATGAATGTTCATATGTAAACAACTTACCTTATGACTATTTAGTAGGAATAGTACATGTTTTTTTAAAATAATGAATGTTCATATGTAGACAGCTTGTTTTATGACTATTTAGTAGGAAACAATACATGTTTTGTTAAAACAATGAATGTTCATATGTAAATAGCTTGTTTCATGACTGTTTAGTAGGAAACAATACTCATTCTATTTAAACAATGAATGTTCTTATGGACAAAACAATGTTAGAATATAACAGTATGTGAGAAACTATTAGTTTAGACTTGCTTAGATTATTTAATTTGACAAGAAATGTTAAGGAAATGCTATTTAAGATTGCAATCTGAATTTTATAATTATTTTAAAATGTATGCACAAACTTAAACATTAGTAGGCACATATATGTGTATGCACATAGACTTCATCTATGTACATGCACATACTTGTGACATACCTTCTTTTGTTTTTAGTACATTTACAATAAGAAAAAATGCTTATGGTGATAAGTAGAAACTAGTCATCAGAATGATATGGCTGATCATTGAAATACTCTATGAATCATCAATTCTGATTTTCTATTAGAGTATAAATTTGTATACTATCTCTTCTCTTGAAGACATTTACGAAAGAATCTTTTAAGTACCTGAATAGAACAATGATACCTTAGTTGACTAGAGCATCTACGGGTAGTTGCTGCTAGAGGATAGATAGCTGTTATAGTAGAAAGTTACCTTCTGGGACGGGTACTGAAATGGAGTACAGAGAGTATACATTTTTTTTACTAGAACCTATTGCTTGATGTTGTTGCAACACACTTATTATGCTTGGCCAAACAATATTGTTCATTATGTATATATGAATGAACTTTGTGATTTTACTCTCTACCATTCCTAGCATAGATCATGTATTTCTTTTCTAACATGTAGATAGATTTGTATTTGATGTATGGGAACACACCAGATTCCACCTTGCATATTGTTCTCTTGCTAAAATTTTTCGTGCAGGGTCAGGAATTTTTCAAGTCAGAAGAATACCAGGGAAGCGTAAGCTTCATGGTTGGGTGGTAAAGCACTTCAACCATGTTCTCGTCCACCAGTGGAGGCAAACGTCAAAGGAGAACCTTAGTTGTTCACTAGACTAATATAGTATATGATGTAATTGATGTACTTCATTCATGTACTTGAGGAAAATGTAGTATGTAATGATATTGTGGCCTTAGGAGCCAGTAAGACTTGATATTGTAATTTGACTTTTGAAGTGAATATAATGAATCTTTGACTCATTTTAAATGGGCATGTGTAGCTATGCTTGACTTTAGCCACTAGATATGTCTTTTAATTTGGAGTATATTCATGTGTCATTTAAAATAATATTAATTAATTAATAATTTGGAATGGGTTATTACATTTTGTATCAGAGCTTAGGGTTCAATTCTAGGCCTTTTGAGTCTACCATAGTTGACTAGGGGTAGTCAACCCTTGACCCAAAATTTGGATGTCCTGAGAATTGACTGGACCTGAATTGAATGTAGGAATGGGAAGGTCAAAGGAAGGATGAAAGAAAGGGAAAACTGTTAGAACCTCATGTAAGAATGACGTAAAGGAAGGAAACACCAAGGCAGAGGTTATATCAAAAATTCCCAATGACGAAACTCTAGCTCAAGCTCTCACATGACTCAAGCTAGAGAGAGGCTTGAAGATTGAGGAGAAGCGAACACCTAAGACCAAAAATATTTCTGCAATCTGAGACTGGCCTTTAGGGTGTCGAACCAATGCACCCTTGTTGACCAAAGAGGAAAAGGAGAGCCTACGTGCTAAACCATCCTCTGATGAAAAGTTTGATGTAAACTTAGATTATGACCCAAAGGAATGTCCTCTATCTGATACCGAGAAATCAGAATGATGTAACTAGAAGTCTATTGTAAATAAGGGTCTATTGACTCACCTTAAATATAAATAAAATCACATAATATTTTTTGGTGTGTTCAATGAGAGACTCTAAAATGTGTGTATCTTGCATGAATGTGTATGTCTTCTATGTTAAGGGATGTATGCATATGGAAATTATGTGATGTAGCATAAGAACATTTTTTCATAGAACCTTGTGTTGAGATGCAATAAATGTGATTGTGATGCAAGATAAGTGTGGGATAACATGGTGACCACTAGGCAAGATGGGAGTGGTAGTGGTTCCAATAACGAACCGAACAAGAGACTGGAGCAAATTCTAGAGCTTTTGAATCAGCAAGAGTCTCGCATGGACCACATAGAACAAGACGTCTGAGTGGCACGTGAGGACCAGGACTGCAGGAATGCAGAAGGAAATCAAGGAGATGGTGGTCCTGGGGAAGGTCCATGAGGGTGAATTGAGGAAGAGCTTGGGAAAGACCTCAAAAGAGTAGCACTGCCCAAGTTTGATGGCAACGCTATCGGAACCAGAGTTGAAGCCTGGATTATAGAAATGGAAAAGTACTTTGGGATCCATAACCTTTCTAAAAAAACTAAGGCGACATGGGCTACATATCAGGTCTCAGGTGAAGGAGTGACTTGGTAGGATAACGAGAAGTTGGAACGAAACCTATAGCCTGCTGAGATCACTTGGGGACTCTTCCTCCAAGCTTTCAGGAAGAGATGGTTACTACAGGTTTTCTTTGACAAGAAAGTGACAAAATTTTAGAACTTAACCTAGGGAAATATGACTGTGATTCGGTATTGGGAAAAGTTCACTAATCTGTTGAAGTATGTGCCTCAATATCAGGGGGATGAATGGTTTCGTATTTGGAAATTTATAATGGGAATCAGACCCCACAAAGGAGCTAAAGTGGATATGCACAAACCTCAAACCATAAATGAAGTCTTTCAAAAGGCCACCAAATAGGAACAACAGCTGCAGTAGTTATCCAATCTTCACAGTGATTCAAGTTCTAAGTCTTGCTATGGGAAGAAGAAATTTCATAAGGGAGACAAAAGCCAACAAATCCGTAATCTCAAGATGGGAAATGAATCATAGGAGAAGGGGTGAAGATGGTAATGGTGGAAAGAATAAGAAAGCAAACAAGGGTAAGGGCAAGGAAGACCATAAGCAGAAGGGATTTAGAGAGGACAATCCAGGAGGTCGCAAAGGGCCTCGAGATGGATGTTATACTCGTGGAGGCGACCATTATGCCTTGAATTTTCCTCAGCGGTCAAAGCCATGGAAGGAAGGAAGCTACCAACAGACTCACTAGATCCACGTTGTAGTGGATAATAGAGAGGTTGAGTATCAGGCTTTACCAATTCAGCTAATAGGTAAGCTCTATGGCCAATCTATCTATATCTTAATTGATACTGGAGCTACTAAATGTTTTACAAATCCTAGAATAATATCTAAGATACCCATTAGACTTGGATACATGGAAAATTCATAGATAGTCCAATATGGTAATCAAGCAGAGCAGAGGGTAGATACCTATCTCTTTTGTAGTGAGTTAGAGCTTCCAACCTTTCAAAATCAAGTCAACCTATATGTGGCACCCTTAGGTTCATATGATGTAATTTTGGGAATAAATTGGTTAACTAAGCTTAAGGCTTTAGTGAAATGTGAGGATAAGGTGGTCAACTATCTGGATGATTATGAAAACCTAGTTGAGGTTTGTGGAATGCAGAGACCCTTAGAGCTTAGATAGATTTCTGCGATGTAGCTCAAGAAGGCTCGTTGAAAGGGATGTGCAATTTATGCAGTGCATGTTAGTAATCCTGACAACAAGGAGCCATATTTAGATGACTATCCTATTCTCAAGGAGTTCCAAGACTTATTCCCTAAATAACTTGCAGAATTACCTCCGAAGTGGGAATTCAATTTTTCTATCGACCTAGTTCTAGGAGCTAAGCCTCAATCCAAGGCACCTTATCAGATAACCACCACAGAACTCTATGAGTTGAAGTCCCAACTAATGGAATTGCTAGAGAAGGGACTCATAAGACCCAGTGTGTCTCCTTGGGGAGTGCTGGTTATTTTTGTGAAAAAGAAAGATGGAACTTTGCATCTGTGTATAGATTATCAGATGTTGAACAAGGTTACCATCAAGAACCAGTATCCACTCCCGAGGATTGATGAATTGTTTGATCAAATGAAGGGAGTGATAGTGTTCTCCAAAATTTATCTCAAGTTAGGGTACCATCAATTGAGGATTAAGGAAGAATATATTCAGAAAAATGCGTTCAAAACTCAATATGGACATTACGAGTTCATAGTGGTACCTTTTGGTTTAACTAATGCACAACAACCTTTATGAACCTTATGAATAGTGTATTCAGAGACTGCTTGGATGATTTTGTCCTGATCTTTATTGATGACATTTTAGTCTACTCAAAGACTGTCGAAGAGCATGATAGACATTTGAGGATAGTCTTTCCGCAATTGAGAGAAAGGAAACTCTTTGGAAAGATATCCAAGTGTTCATTCCATCAGGACAAAGTGCACTATTTGGGCCATATCATTTCAACGAAAGGAGTTTTCATAGACCCCAAGCAGATCAAGGTGATCATAGAATGGCTAGTACCTCAGAATGTTTATGAAGTTTGTAGCTTCATGGGCATCATAGGATAGTATGGGAAGTTTGTGCAAGGGTACTCCCAGATTGCATCTCCTATTACTTCACTCCAAAGAAAGGGAATGCGGTTTGAATGGACTGAGAAATGCGAGCAGGCATTCCAACTCCTGAAGGAGAGGCTCAGGACAACACCAGTATTGACTATTCTTGATCCTAATGGGAGCTTCACTGTAATCACACATGCTTCAAGAGAGAGATTGGGAGTAGTACTAATGCGAGATAGACAAGTGGTAGCATATGAATCAAGAAAGCTCAAGTAGCACGAAGTGAACTACATGCCTCATGATTTGGAATTGGCAGCCATAGTTCATGCCTTACAGATGTGGAGGCATTATATTTTGGGAAAGCCATTTGAACCTAAGACAGACCACTTGGGGTTGAGATACATATTTACCCAGCCAAACCTTAATGCACGACAAAGAAGGTGGCTAGAATTCCTTAGCGAGTATGACTTGGAATTGAATATATAAAAGGGAAATAGAACAAAGTGGCTAATGCTCTTAGTAGATGAAGACATATGACAACCATGATCTCAATAAGGTCTAACTTAAGGCAACAGGTAATTCAGAATCTGCTAGGGGATGAACACTATGAAAGAGTGAAGAGCTCCCTAGTAGAAAATCCTTCAGATCAACGGTTCGATGGGTATGAGATCAAAATAGATATTATTTTGAGGTACGAGAGAAGAATGTATATTCTTGACTCTGGAGAGCTGAGAAAGTTGGTTTTAGAAGAGGTTCACAATGCACCTTATTCAGGACACCCCAATGTATCCAAGATGATCACGGAGTTGAAGACTCTGTATTTTTGGCCTAAACTCAAGAAGGATGTAATGGAGTACGTAGCCAGATGCTTGGAGTGCTAGTGAGTTAAGGCTAAGCATGCACACCCAACCAGGTTATTGTATCCTCATGACATACCTGAGTATAAATGGCAGGTGATCAATATGGATTTTGTACAGGGGTTGTCGTTGAGCAAGAATAAGCATGATTCCATCTTGGTCATGATTGATAAATTGACTAAGGTTGTGCACTTCATTCCAGGAAACCTTAAGGATGGATCATTGACCCTGGCTAGGAAATTTATTTAGGATATCTTCCGTTTGCATGGAGTTCCAAAGACCATAATTTCTAATAGGGATACATGAATGACCTCAAGGCTTTGGACAACCTTGAATGCAACATTGGGGACTAATTGAATTTCAGCTCGGCTTATCATCCTCAGACTGACTAGCCGACAAAGAGGGTGAATCAGGTAGTTGAGGACCTCCTTCGAATGTATTGTATGGACCAACAATATAGGTGGGAAGAATATTTTCCTTTGGTAGATTTTTCTTACAACTCCTATCATACATCCTTAGGCATGACACCATTTGAAGCCTTGTATGAGCGAATTTTTTTAACCCCCATTAGTTGAGATAAACTGGAGGATAGGATCATAGTAGGACCCGAAATGCTTAAGGAAATGGAAGAGAAAATGTGGGTCATTAAGAATATATTGAAAGAGGCAGCAGACTGAAAGAAGAGTTATGTCGACAAGAACCAAACTCTTAGACAGTTCGCAACAGGGGACAAAGTTTTCTTGAGAGTCAAACCTCATAAAATCTCTATTTCTTTTGGAAAGTCTTCCAAGTTGGCCCCAAGATATGTGGGACCATTTGAAGTCTTGGAAGTGATTAACCTAGTTGCATATAGACTAGCTCTACCACCTGCTCTGGCTCGACTTCATGATGTGTTTTATGTCTCTTTGCTTAAACCATATCATCCTAATGTGACTCATGTGCTTGATTGGAAATCCTTGCAGGTACAAGATCCAGGAGTGGTGCTAGTGGAGCCCATTAGAATCTTGGATAGACGCAACGTTAAGTTGCGGAGCAAAGATATTGCTCAATTTAAGGTCCAATGGGACCAATACTCAGAGGACAATACAACTTGGGAGGATACGGAAGAAACAGAATGCTCCTTTCCACATTTTCTTTCTTGAAAAAGAAACTCAATAATTTTGTTTAAATTTTTTTGGATTGAGATACTATGGTATTTCATGCTTTAAATTTTTGATGTTGAAATATACATATATTTTTGATCTGGTGTTGAAATAGACATATATTTATGATGTGATGTTGAAATAGACATATATTTTTGATCTGATGTTGAAATAGACATATATTTATGATGTGATGTTGAAATAGACATATATTTTTGATTTGATGTTAAAATAGACATATATTTTTGATGTGATGTTGAAATAGACATATATTTTTTATCTGATGTTGAAATAGACATATATTTTTGATGTGATGTTGAAATAGACATATATCTTTGATGAGATGTTGAAATAGACATATATTTGATGAGATGTTGAAATAGACATGAAGGTTAAAAATTTGATATGATGTTCTTTTAATTGACTTATTAAACATCGGGACGATGTCTCTTCCAAGAGAGGAAGGATTTCATAACTCAATTTTATTAAATATCTATCATAATATGGAAAATTGAATTATTGATGAAATTGAATTAAATATTAAATGGAGATTTTGGAATATTCAAAAAATTGAATGAAAGGAGTTGATTGATGTTGACTTTGTGAATTTTTGAAAAGTATTTTATATGTCATCAAGAATTGAACGTTACTAATCAATTTGCAAGTGCAAGTGTGTGCAGTTGTAGGGTGACAGGTTGAAGGATGAGAACTCGGTTGAAGTAGGGTTGTTTAGTTGGATCTAATGGTAAGCCAGTTGGGATTTGGGTGCACACACCACAATGACATGATGACTTGCATTTGATTGAATTGCATATAGAAGAAAATAAAATTTTCCTGATTTGAATTGTTCCAATGCTTGCAAATAAATGATTAGTAGATTTAATTGTCTATTCGAGTCATGTGATTTGAAGGAACTAAAAATGAGCATTATAAAGAAAATTCTTTCTTTAGTGTAGAAGTAAATATATATACATATGTAAAAAAGCTCGAAATGAAAATTCAATTTCCTTACTTAAAATGATAGTGTATGGAACCTTTGAGCCATTCCAAAAAAAACTTGTATATGAATGTTTTATTTAAAAAACATATACATATATATACATACATACATATATATATATATAGATACATACATATACATATATATACATACATACATATACATATATATACATACATACATACATATATATACATAATATATATACCTACGTATACATATTCGAATTTGAATTGAAATTAAGTTGATAACCGATGCACTCAAAGTCGGATTGTGGAAAAATCAATGAAGATTACAAGGAAGACCCACAATGGTCATGGCCTGCCCAATAATAAAGGAATTGTTCAAAATTAGAGGGTGGCTATGGCAGGAAACTACCATAATATTAGTACCTAGCTACATACAAAAGTGGGGGTTCTTACCCTTTTGAATGAAGGTGGTGGGTAAAAAAGTAGGGGATCGATTTGGAAGAAAATCGACAAGCACCCAAAAGGCATAAAAGAGATTGAAGTTGTAGGAAAAATCTAAGGAAAGCTTCATTTGAAAGGCTCGACCATTGAGGTAACTTGATTCTTGAAATAGTATTGATGTCACTATCATATATTTTCATTTCTTTAGCTAGTGTTTATCACTACATTTGATGGTAGAACCGAAAGTATAATGGCATACAATGTTACTGTCTATGTGTTTGGCCTAGGCCGAAGGTATAGATTTGGTGACCACCCTCTTGGGGGGTTTGCATTGCCTATGGCTTGCTCATGTTATTACCTTGAATGGAGCCATACGTCTAGCTATGCTAGTTCGAGGCATCAAAGCCTATGAAGTGACTATTAAGAATGTTCGCCATACCTTGGCTATCAGAATTCATATTCCAATTTATTGTGAACTATTTGGTGTTGATTTGTAAAGGTTCGCTTGGCGAACCTATGAAAAGAGGAGATAATCCTATGTGTTATCTTCAATATGTGTCGACAGTGTTATCTTTAAAGGAAACGTTTTCCATTATCGGCCTAGCTGATAATGGTAAAGGGGTAAATCATTATTTTATGCAAAATTGTGGTAAACATATGTATATGAGAAGAAGCCTAGATTTGAAGAATTGATGGGATGGTAGAGAAGGGTTTCTTTGTAAACTTGTAAGGATTGATTCTCAGGATCGATAATATAATTTATTTGATTTAGTATCATATATGAGTCTACATGAAGTATAGAGCAACATGCATTATGAAATAAGCCTGTATTCCCATAAGGGTAATTTCAAAAGAAACTTGAGGTTAAGATAGGAAGTACCTAACCATAGAAATGGGTCGAAAACTAGAATATCCTTGGTTTATTTGATGCAACCTGAGTAGGAAAAAGTACTGTTTGATTCCTGAAACCTCTTTGTTTTCTTAACTAAAATACTTGCTTAAGAAATTCATAGACAAGCATGTCGAGCTTGGTTTCTTTGTAATATTAAAGTTGTTCATAGTGATTCCAGTGATGAAAGAGCTCAAGATTTGGATATAGACATTCTATTCTTAACGTTGAAACTATGCTATCTGATTTGTTTATTTTATGTTCATGATGGAAAAACTTGTTTAGTATTAAATGGTGAACAATCACTTGTAAGTGAAATGAAGCATGTAAACAACTTAAGATCAACAAAATGAGTAAATGAAATTAATTGTATTTGAATATATTTTTTTAGTTTGAAATAGAAATGTATTGATGCAAATAAAAGTTATTCTTCAGCAAGCAACTCTGTTTTATTCAAAAAATGTCTTTATAGCTGGAAACAACTTTGCTTTATAAACTGCTTAGTATGTAAACAACTTACTTTATGATTGTTTAGTAGGAAACAATACATGTTTTGTTAAAAAAATGAATGTTCATATGTAAACAACTTACCTTATGACTGTTTAGTAGGAAACAATATATGCTTTGTTAAAATAATAAAATGTTCATATGTAGACAACTTGTTTTATGACTGTTTAGTAGGAAACATTACATGTTTTGTTAAAACAATGAATGTTCATATGTAAACAACTTATTTCATGACTGTTTAGTAGGGAACAATACTCGTTTTGTTTAAACAATGAATGTTCCTATGGAAACAACAAAGTTAGAATATAAAAGTATGTGAGAAATTGTTAGTGTAGACTTGCTTAGATTATTTAATTTGACAAGAAATGTCAATGAAATGTTATTTAAGATTGCAGTATGAATTTTATAATTATTTCAAAACGTATGCACAAACTTAAACATTAGTAGGCACATATATGTGTATGCACATAGACTTCGTCTATGTACATACACATACTTGTGGAATACCTTCTTTTTTTTAGTACATTTACAATAAGGAAAAATTCTTATGGTGTGTTGGATCTCAAAAATGTAGGTTACAAATCTTAAGAGGATGCCAGGCTCTATGATCAGACTTGCAACATTCTTGAACAAATGAATGGAGTTAACCTATATGGTTGATGACTCCCTACACTTTAGGCTCTGCTAGACCTAGGCGGGTGGACCTTTATAATGGAGTAGATTAGAGGAATGTATGATTTGGTTGAATTTATGGATCTATCCACAATGATAAATAGTGTGGGATAGATGAAAGCTTACTAACTACTCCTACTAAAATTTGAAATGTGAATTTATAGATAAGATTTTAATATGAAATTCTAAAATGGAATTGGTATGACTAGTGCCTACTTCTGTTGGGCTAATGGAGTCAAGAGGTGAAAGGTATGTGACTTACTTATTGGCTACAATTCCAATTATTAAACACTTGTGATTGTTTATACCTTGTATAAAAGTGCAAGAATGTGACTGACAAACTCTACTTATTGATCCAATTGATCTTATCAGGTTACTGTGATTTACTCAAAGGATTTTAATCCTTCCTTGAAGGAACCAATTAAAAGAGTCACACAATGACAAAAAATGTGTATTGAGAAATGAATTATATCCTCAATTTGAATAACAAGACAACATCAATGTGGAGACAACTAGACAATATTATCAATTACCTAACTCTTCTTACTGATTCAAATATTACCTCCAAGTTACTATAATCAATCAAAAGGATTTTTATTCTTTAATAGAAACCAATTAACTTGATTACACAAAAACAACAAGTGTGCCTTGATGAAATTGAAATATCAACTTGGATACACAGGTTCAAATAACAGAGAAATAACAATGTGGAGACAACCAGATAATTGTTCAACTCAATAAACAATAGACACCATATTTTAGCCACCAGATTAAAACTTCTTCTCCATTTGCATTATTTCAAAATATTTTGCAATACACATCATAATATTTTGTTTCGGAAATTGTTCCACCTATCTAACTACCTAACTACTAATTCCAATCTAATTCTAATGATTTTCAATTTTGATTTCAACCTTCATTTATACATTGCATTTTCAAGAGTTGTGACCCTTCACGTGTCTATTTGCTACAGTCCTTCATTTTATTTTAATAAATTTCCTTCGACAAATTAAAATACTTTAATCTTCATTCCTCATCTTTGTGAAAATTAATTCAATAATAATCTTCTTTTGCTGGAAATTTTCACTTCACTTTTCACCTATTAAAATAATCACCCGATTCATGACTTCTTTGGTAAAAATGTTTCCCATCCTGGTGAAAAATAAAGTATTTGGAAATACTTTAATTTTAATTCTCTTGCCAACAATTTTTTATTTCCACCCAATCAATTCTCTTCGGGTAAAAATAATCATCCATTTTGTAACCCCTCGATGAAAAATGTTTCACTTGCATTCTCACATAATGAAAATATATTTTAGGTAAAATATTTACCTACTTGATTACTTCATCTGATAAAATTGTTTTATTTCCCAATGCAAGTAATCTTTGGCTACACTTTATCTCTTTAGTAAAAATTATATCCTCCTTTTCTTTCTGATATGCCTCCATCAGTGTGACGCATGAACTTGGTGCAATTTGGAAGTTTCCCCCCAACCAACTTGCTCTTGTCGATAAAATTTTCATCAATGAAATAAGTGCTATTGATGGGGCTTCAACATTACTCCACCGATATACCAAACTCTACTTGATGTGGGGCTTTGCTCTGCTGTGCCGATTTTAGGGTTTACTATTTTTTTCCTTCCGATATGCCTCCATCGGTGTGACACATGAACTTTGTGCAATTTGAAAGTTTTCCCCCAACCAACTTGCTCTTGCCAATAAATTTTTTAGCGATGAAATAAGTGCTATCGGTGGGGCTTCATCATTACTCCACCGATATACCAAACTCTACCTGATGTGGGGCTTTGCTCTGCTGTGCCGATTTTAGGGTTTACTGCTATTTCCTCAGGGATGCGAGGATAGACCTCCCAGTTTCCCTATCAATAAGAACAACACCATGAACTGAGGTTTGATATGTTTTGTGTAGACATTTCTCTTGCTGAATTTCTCATTCATTCTCTTTATTCTCATCCTTATCGATCACCCCATTATGTCGTTTAGAAATTAGTCTTGTTCGATATTCACAAATTTCAATAGAAACATGTATATGTATGTATTTATACATATATTCAAACAACAACTTGTGCACATCAAATCACTAGGATGCCACTACTCGTGCTTACACAAAAAGAGTCTTTCCTTTGAAGTGGTGCTCGTTCTCAAAATTGGTGGTGTATTAAACATTCATCCTCACTCTATTAAACAAAATTTCCTTCTAGTGATATAGCAATGCATAAGTGCAAAAAATAGTTGACAAATTATGCACTTTTTCTCATTGTTCTACCATGGCAAGCATCTTTCCCTTTTGGCTACTTGATTTATCATGAAAAATCCTTCTTCCAATGCTCCTAAATTGAATATTTATTATGTGAAAAAGAGTTTAAGAAACTTTAATAGTACCATCTCTTTGATTTCGGCCATTTGGAATGTCCCATTTGTTGGATAAAGCAAGTAATAGCACCCTACAACCCATGGTGATGTAAATATCTAGCTCCAATAATCATTTCCCCTTAATTTTTGTTCTTTGAAATACCCGACTGTAGTCTATCTGTAAGTGCACTATCTATAGTGTTGTCTAATGTATAACGCCATCTCCTTTTATAAATGTGTATCCTTTGACTTGGATCTGGAGCGATCTATTAGCGGTAAACATCTTTGAAAGGTTGATCATGTCAAAGATTTCGTATCACACTGTTTGCTGCATCATATCAAATCTCCCTTTGCATTAACAATAATAGTCATTTTACACATATCAAAATTTGGGTGTTTCATTTTCTCTTGTATCAATGTCTGAGGGCTAGCTAGCATTTGCCTCGAGAAGTTGGTTTCTTTTATTTATCAAGAAGGCTCTTAACAAAGCATCATCTTTGTTTCCTTTTAACAGATTTTCCAAGATACTTGAAATACTGATTGATGCTCCCCTTTACTAACACATCGCTTGAAAAACACCAATGTGGTATAACAACACTCCATCAACATTATCACTTTTTAAGGCTGACCCTTTTAACCTATCAACTCTTTGACACTTCAAGGAATTTCCCAGTGCTTGATGGAGCTCTCTTTCTAGAATGTATTTTTTGGGCATTCTTCCTACTATCGACTCTAGTTTAGGTTTTATCACCACTAACATTTGACTTAATTATGTTGCTTTTGCACGAGGAGTGACATACTTATCCATGGTTTTGGCAAGTAAGGTATGCACAAATAATAATGAGTCATTTTAGTTCACCAAGATAATAAAAACCCTTTGATGCAACCAAAGAAGTTAGTTGTTATTTACCCAAAATCTTCATCTTCATAGAAGCTTTCTCTATTCTCAATTGTTGATGCCATCAAATCCCGTGAAAATATCAAATAGTCTAATTTCAGGAAATCTTATTCCTCATAGTTATCTTATCAAGATTTGAAATGCACCCAAATTTAAAGTGGGTAGTCCTCATAATTTGTTTTTTGGTTTCTCTCCTTGTGCAAAATGGGTCAAGTAGCCTTCACTATCACCTTGAAAAAATGATCAAACATTACCTTAGAGCCATGAAAATGCACTAGCATGTTGATTTGTGATAGGGGAATGTGTTTGCAGGAGGGTTTGGCATGAAGTCATCAAATTTGAAAGATATTGATTTTCAAAGTAGCCCAATCAATCCTTTCTGAAACTGCACTTGTGAAAACTATCTGAAGCATGCCAACTTGCCACTTTGTAAAAATATCAAATTTGATTCTAAGAATCTGCCATGTTGGGAATTGGTTCATTTAGGTTAAATGAACACGTGTGTAAGTGGGTTTTTCATGAAACATCTTTATTCACAAAATATCAATCAAAATTGACCTCTGCGAAAGTTTTTTGGAAATGTAGTCTTCAGATTGGGTAAAATCCATTTGGATTTTATTTTAAAAATATACCAAATAATTTCCTGAAGCTCTAAAAATTGACATGGATGCACACTGATATGGGGAGAATCGAAAGCACCAACTGATTTATCTTGAAAATCTTCCAGTTGCTTAATATTATCCTCCAAAGTTGGTCACTTTAACGGATTTTACTGTGTAGACAACAAACCTTCGCAAAACCCTTCAACTTGGCCTTTTGAAAAATGTTAAAACTAATCGGTGGAAGTTGAAATCTAGTGTGTACATTGCCATATGTCAGATAAACATGCCTGCAAGGTGATTTTGCGTGAAATTGCACTGGCTTCATTTTGTGATATTTCAAAGTGGGCCATTTGAGCAAATTTTCCAACTGAATTTCTTAGTGCTAAAATCAATTTTTTCATTTTATGAGCCTTAAATCTTGCCAAATTTTGCATGAAATTTTAGGCTCCAATAGTGGCTCCATCTGGGGATGTATGCCCCTTGTGGCCATAGCAAGAATCCAGGTCTCTAGGGGAGTAGACCAATTGTTTTATCCATTGAGCAACAAACTCAAACTCTTTTCTGTGATGTACTGATATGGTTTTTAAAAAACCACACCACAACTGATGGAACAAGGCCACCAAAAAAGAAAGGCCCCTATTTTCCCCTATCATACACCTTGTTTTTTTTTGAGTTCATTAGATTCCTCTTGAAAACATTCATGAAATCTGCCCTGCTACATGCACTACCATTGGAAACTTTCAAAATAACACTATTTTCAACTTGACCCATGTTCCTTTCACCATTCTGCAGTTCATAATTCCCATTATCATGTGATAAATCTTTGCCATCTCCATCATACAAAGTGTATTCACATTCAATGCAACATTTCTCATTATGCTTCTTACTATCATGCACTGTCAGCTGCACTGAACATGCATCATCTGAATAAATCTCATGTAAGTCTGAAAATTCTATCACATCAACATCTTTTGGAACAATCAGATCTGAAATATTTTCTACTTCTTCAATATCACTAATTGGTAGTTACACAAATTTCTGACTCATACAGTCATCATTATGCACATTTGAACCAATTGATGTTGAACAAGCATTATCCATGATGTGCAAATCAGTGTCATTCTCAAGAATTTCCAATTCTGATTTACATATCCCTTCTTGAACAACAATAGACATAGAACCTTGATTATCTTCAAAATTTCCCTCATCATTGATACACAAAGTGCTTTTACTGTCAAAGCTAATGTATGTCAAAGATGGAATTTTTTAATCATTCTTATGTGTGTACTTTTGGTATTCAACTGTTAGCAGATTTTAAATTTGTTCACTACTGAGTGAACCTGCATCTACATCCATCTCATTGCTGGTGTATTCTTCACTATCAAAAAATGGTAATTTAGATGCATCGATCTCATATTCATTTGCTTCACCAATTGGTACATCACCCTGATTATCAAAAAATACTTCATCCTCATCATAAAGTGGATTTGAATACACATGAAATTCATGTTTTGGCACACCTTGGAAAAATTCCATCTGATCTTCTTCTATCTTTTCATCATGCAATGGATTTGAAAAAAATTGAAAAATGTTTTCAAGTGTACAAACCTCTTCTTCTTCAGATGTGTCTTCATGGTACTTTCCTGTCAATGAACTTTGTATTTGGTCACTTCTATGGGGACTTACTCCTTCTTTTACATTTTTCCTTGCTTCTTCCTCTGAATCTCCATAAAAGATGCAAGCATCCCTTTGTTGTAAATTAAAATCCATAGGCTTGTCATCAAAATCTGGATTTTTAATTGATTCTTCATAGCATGCACTGTTCTCATAGTCATAATCTGATATGCAAGAGAAATTTTCTACATCTTCGTCCTCATCATGCAGGCTGTCATAGAAATTATTTTCACTTTCATACATATCCTCCATGAGATGATCACAATCATTTCCTTCTTGATTGTTCTAGGGCACACTATCTCCTTTTGTTTCAGCTTCCAGTTCATTATTGTCAATGCTATGATAATGCCTACATGGCTGCACCTCAATATTTGAATCATGGCTGATATATTCCTCTGGCAGTGTGTTTCTAGTAATCTCTTCAATGCTGCAATCATCTTCGAAAGTGGAAAATTGGTCCTCAAAAATTTCATCTTCATTAAAATCATTCTCTGTGTTGTTAGATTTGACATTGCTAGCATGCTCATGCCTGATTATCCATAACCATAGCTGCACAATAGTAGTTGGCTTTGATGACAGACCAATTAATTGAATTCAAATCATATATTCTCATGAACTGTTCAAAAAACATGGGTTCATCAGGCTGAAGATCAACATGTATCTTCCAATAGATAATAAACAGTTTGTCGAATATGGAACACGCAGATTCTCCTTTATTTATCCTTATACCAAAAAATGTCTCTAAAAGATCTTGGCTTCCTTCTTGAATATGTAAATGCTCATCATCTTTGTCCTCATACTAGCTCAAAAATATTCTTTTGAGATCTTCCCATGAAGATATACTCTGCATGGGCAAGCGTATAAACCATTCTCTTACACCATCCCTCAAAGATCTTGAAAAACATCTCATAATGATATCTTCTGGATAAATTTGAAAGCCCAAAATGAAATCCTAGAATTGTTGTACATGCTTACAAGCTGGTTCATCCGATTCTCCATGAAATTTAGGGATATGCTTTAGCAGTTATGCAAGTTCACAGGGATAAGGATTTGGGTAGCCTTGGATATTATTGCAGTTAAATGGTTTATTAATGGCTGAGACAAAATTTTGAGGGCCATATGGGTTTTGGTAGGTCATTGATCTTTGTTCTAGAGATAGAGAATAAGCATTCATTTGGTTTGATGACTGTGGTGCATAAATGTTGCTGTGAATGATATGCATTACCTCCTTTCCCAAAATTCTCAATTGCACCATAATGTGTATGGGGCAAGGACAAATTTCTATACATGCTTCAATCTTTGAATTCTATTTTTGGCTAGAAATGTTGTAGTTCCAAACTATTTTCTGTATTCTTCATCAAATTTTCTTTTTACAGAGTCACCACTTACCTTTTCCAAAAGTAGGAAAATGAAACGAATTTTGAAATTGTTCTTGGTTTACCCCAGCAAAATCTTCTCACACAACAATATGGAAGTAATTACCAAAATGTAAAATTTATATTGACTCTTTAAATGGATAGGCTGGAACATAATTTTCTAAAATTTGTCCCCAACAAAGTCGCCAATCTGTTGGATCTAAAAAATGCAGGTTACAAATCCTAAGAGGATGCCAGGCTCTATGATCAAACTTGCAACGTTCTTGAACCAATGAATGGAGTTAACCTATATGGTTGATGACTCCCTACACTTCAGGCTCTGCTAGACCTAGGCGGGTGGACCTTTATAATGGAGCATATTAGAGGAATGTATGATTTGGTTGAATTGATGGATCTATCCACAATGGCAACTAGTGTGGGACAAATGAAAGCTTGCTAACTACTCTTACTAAAATTTGAAATGTGAATGTATGGATAAGATTTTAATATGATATTCTAAAATGGAATTGTTATGACCAATGCCTAATTTTGTTGGGCTAATAGAGTCAAGAGGTGAAAGGTATGCGACTTACTTACTGGCTACAATTCCAATTGTTTGACACTTGTGATTGTTTATACCTTGTATAAATGTGCAAGAATGTGACTGAAAAACTCTACTTATTGATCCAATTGATCCTATCAATTTCTTGTGATTTATCAAAAGGAATTTAATCCTTCCTTAAAGGAACCAATTAAAAGAATCACACAATGACAACAAATGTGTATTGAGAAATGAAGTATATCCTCAATTTGAATAACAAGTCAACATCAATGTGGAGACAACTTGACATCTTATCAATTACCTAACTCTTCTTATTGATGCAAATGTTACCTCCAAGTTACTGTAATCAATCAAAAGGATTTTAATTCTTTAATAGAAAAGAATTAACTTGATTACAAAAAAACAACAAGTGTGCCTTGATGAAACTGAAATATCAACTTGCATACATAGGTTCAAATAACAGAGAAATAACAATGTGGAGACAACCAGATAATTGTTCAACTCAACAAACAATAGACACTAGATTTTAGCCACCAGATTAAAACTTCTTCTCCATTTGCATTATTTCAAAATATTTTGCAATACACATCATGATATTTTGTTTTGACAATTGTTCCACCTATCCAACTACCTAACTACTAATTCTAATGATTTTCAATTTTGATTTCAACCTTCATTTATACATTGCATTTTCAAGAGTTGTGACCCTTCGCCTGTCTGTCTGCTGCAGTCCTTCATTTTATTATAATAAATTTCCTTCGACAAATTAAAATACTTTAATCTTCATTCCTCATCTTTGTGAAAATTAATTCAATAATAATCTTCTTTTGCTGGAAATTTTCACTTCACTTTTCACCTATTAAAATAATCACCTACTTCATGACTTCTTTGGTAAAAATGTTTCCCATCTTGGTGAAAAATAAAGTATTTGGCAATACTTTAATTTTAATTCTCTTGCCGAAATTTTTTATTTCCACCCAATCAATGCTCTTCGGGTAAAAATAATCATCCATTTTGTAACCCCTCGGTGAAAAATGTTTCACTTGCATTCTCACATAATGAAAATATATTTTAGGTAAAATATTTACCTACTTGATTACTTCACCTGATAATTTTTTTTTATTCCCCAATGTAAATAATCTTCGGCTGCACTTTATCTCTTTAGTAAAAATTATATCCTCCTTTTCTTTCCGATATGCCTCCATCAGTGTGACGCATGAACTCGGTGCAATTTGTAAGTTTCCCCCCGACTAGCTTGCTCTTGCCAATAATTTTTTCATCGGTAAAATAAGTGCTATCGGTGGGGCTTCAACATTACTCCATCGATATACCAAAGTCTACCTGATGTGGGGCTTTGCTCTGTTGTTCCGATTTTAGGGTTTACTGCTATTCCCTCAGGGATGCGAGGATAGACCTCCCAGTTGCCCTATCAACAAGAACAACACCATGAATCGAGATTTGATATATTTTGTGCAGGAATTTCTCTTGTTGAATTGCTATTTCATTCTCTTTATTCTCATCCTTATCAATCAACCCATTATGTCGTTTAGAAATTAGTCTTGTTCGATATTCACAAATTTCAATAGAAACATGTATATGTATGTATTTATGCATATATTCAAATAGAAGCTTGTGCACATCAAATCACCAGGATGCCACTACCCATGCTTACACCAAAAGAGTGTTTCCTTCGAAGTGGTGCTCGTTCTCAAAATTGGTGGTGTATTAAGCATTCATCCTCACTCTATCAATTTTTTTTTCCTTTTGGTGATATAGCAATGCATAAGTGCGAAAAAATAGTTGACAAATTCTGCACTTTTGCTCATTGTTCTACCATGGCAAGCGTCTTTCCCTTTTGGCTACGTGATTTATCATGAAAAATCCTTCTTCTGATGCTCCTAAACTGAATATTTATTATGTGAAAAAGAGTTTAAGAAACTTCAATAGCACCATCTCTTTGATTTCAACCATTTGGAATGTCCCATTTGTTGGACAGAGTGAGTACTAGCGCCCTACAACCCATGGTGATGTAAGTATCTCTCTCCAATCATCATTTCCCCTTAATTTTTATTCTCTGAAATACCCGACTATAGTCTATCTGTAAGTGCGCTATCCATAGTGTTGTCTGATGTATAGCGCCATCTCCTTTTATAAATGTGTATCCTTTGACTTGGCTCTAGAGTGATCTGTTAGCGGTAAACATCTTTGAAAGGTTGATCATGTCAAAGATCGCGTATCACACTGTTTGTTGCATCATATCAAATCTCCCTTTGCATTAACAATAATAGTCATTTTACACATATCAAAATTTGGGTGTTTCATTTTCTCCTATATCAAAGTGTGAGGGCTGGCTAGCATTTGGCTCAAGAAGTTGGTTTCTATTATTTATCAAGAAGGCTCTCAACAAAGCATCATCTTTGTTTCCTTTTAAGAGATTTTCCAAGATACCTTGAAATACTCATTGATACTCCCCTTTACTAACACATTGCTTGAAGAACACCAATGCGGTATAACAACACTCCATCAACATTATCACTTTTTAAGGCTGCCCCTTTTAACCTATCACTTCTTTGAAACTTCAAGGAATTTCCCAGTGCTTGATGGAGCTCACCTTCAAGAATGTATTTGTTGGGAATTCTTTCTACCATCGACTCTAGTTTAGGTTTTATCACCACTAACATTGTACTTAATTATGTTGCTTTTACAGGAGGAGTGACATACTTATCCATGGTTTTCGCAAGTAAGGTATGCACACGATAAAAAAATTAGCATATTAAACAAGGAGCCATCATCGAAGGCATATAATAATGAGTCATTTTAGTTCACCAAGATAATAAAAAACCCTTTGATGCAACCAAAGAAGTCAGTTGTTATTTACCTAAAATCTTCATCTTCATAGAAGCTTTCTCTAATCTCAATTGTTGATGCCATTAAATCCTAGGAAAAATATCAAATAGTCTAATTTTAGGACATCTTATTCCTCGTAGTTATCTTATCAAGATTTGAAATGCACCCAAATTTAAAGTGGGTAGTCCTCATAATTTGTTTTTTTGGTTTCTGTCCTTTTGCAAAATGGGTCAAGTAGCCTTCACTATCACCTTGACAAAATGATCAAACGTTACCTCGGAGCCATGAAAATGCACTAGCGTGTTGATTTGTGATAGGGGAATGTGTTTGTAGGAGGGTTTGGCATGAAGTCATCAGATTTGAAAGATATTGATTTTCAAAGTAGCCTAATCAACCCTTTTTGAAATTGCACTTGTGAAAACTATCTGAAGCATGCCAACTTGCCACTTTGTAAAAATATCAAATTTGATTCTAGAATCTGCCATGTTGGGAATTGGTTCATTTAGGTCAAATGAACACGTGTGCAAGTGGGTTTTTCGCTAAGCATCTTTATTCACAAAATATCAAACATCAAAGTTGACCTCTGCGAAAGTTTTCTGGAAATGCAGTCTTTAGATTGGGTAAAATCCATTTGGATTTTATTTTAAAAAATACCAAATAATGTCCTAAAGCTCTAAAAATTGACATGGATGCAAACTGAGATGGGTAGAATTGAAAGCACCAACTGATTTATCTTGAAAATCTTCCAGTTGCTTAATATTATCCTCCAAAGTTGGTCACTTTAACAGATTTACTGTGTGTAGACAATAAAACTTTGCAGAACCCTTCAACTTGGCCTTTTGAAATCTTTCAAAACTGATCGTAGGAAGCTGAAATATGGCGTGCACATTCCCATATGTCAGATAAACATGCTTGCAAAGGTGATTTTGTGTGAAACTGCACTGGCTTCATTTTGTGATTTTTCAAAGTGGGCATTTGAGAGATTTTCCAACTAATTTTAGTGCTAAAGTCAATTTTTTCATTTTATGAGTCATAAATATTGCCAAATTTTGCATGAAATTTTAGGCTCTAATAGTGGCTCAGTCTGGGGATGTATGTCCCTTGTGGCCATAGCAAGAATCTAGGTTTCTGGGAAAGCAGACAAAGTGTTTTATCCATTGAGCAACAGACTCAAACTCTTTTCTATGATGAACTGATATGGTTTTGAAAAAACCACACCACAACCGATGGCACAAGGCCACCAAAAAAGAAAGGCCCCTATTTACCCTGTCATACACCTTGTTTTGTTTTGAGTTCATTAGATTCCTCTTGAAAACATTCATGCAATCTGCCCTGCTACATGCACTACCATTGGAAACTTTCAGAATAACACTATGTTTAGCTTGACCCATGTTCCTTTAACCATTATGTAGTTCATAATTCCCATTATCATGTGAAAAATCTTTGCAATCTCCATCATACAAAGTGTATTCACATTCAATGCAACATTTCTCATTATTTTGCTTACTATCATGCACTATCAGCTACACTGAACATGCATCATCTGAATGCTTCTTATGTAAGTCTAAAATTTCTATCACATCAACATCTTTTGGAATAATCAAATCTGAAATATTTTCCACTTCTTCAATATCACTAATTGGTAGTGACACAAATTTCTGACTCATACAGTAATCATTATGCACATTTTAACCAATTGATGTTGAACAAGCAATTTCCATGATGTGAAAATTAGTGTCATTCTAAAGAATTTCCAATTCTGATTTACATATCCCTTCTTGAACAAAAATAGACATCAAACCTTGATTATCTTCAAAATTTCCCTTATCATTGATACACAAAGTGCTTTTACTGTCAAAGCTAATGTATGCCTAAGATGAAATTTTTGAATCATTCTTATGTGTGTACTTTTGGTATTCAACTGTCAGTAGATTTTAAATTTGTTCACTACTGAGTGAACCTGCATCTACATCCATCTCATTGTTGTTGTATTCTTCACTATCAAAAAATGGTAATTTAGATGCATCAATCTCATATTCATTTGCTTAACCAATTAGTACATCACACTGATTATCAGAAAATACTTCATCCTCATCATAAAGTGGATTTGAATACACATGAAATTCATGTTTTGGCACACCTTGGAAAAATGACATCTGATCTTCTTCTATCTTTTCATCATGTAATGGATTTGAAAAAAATAGAAAACCGTTTTCAAGTGTACAAACCTCTTCTTCAAATGTGTCTTCATGGTACTTTCCTGTCAATGAACTTTCTATTTGTTCACTTCTATGGGGACTTACTCCTTTTACATTTTTCCTTGCTTCTTCCTCTGAATCTCCATAAAAGTTACAAGCATCCCTTTGCTATAAATTAAAATCCATAGGCTTGTCATCAAAATATGGATTTTTAATTGATTCTTCATAGCATGCACTGTTCTCACAGTCATAATCTGATATGCAAGAGAAATTTTCTACATCTTCGTCATCATCATGCAGGCTGTCATAGAAATTATTTTCACTTGCATACCCATCCTCCATGAGATGATCACAATCATTTCCTTCTTGATTGTTCTAGGGCATACTGTCTCCTTTTGTTCCATCTTCTAGTTCATTATTATCAATGCTATGATAATGCCTACATGGCTGCACCTCTATATTTGAATCATAGCTGATATATTCCTCTGGTAGTGTGTTTCTGGTAATCTCTTTAATGTTGCAATCATCTTCAAAAGTGGAAAATTGGTCCTCAACAATTTCATCTTCATTAAAATCACTCTGTGCTGTTAGATTTGACATTGCTAGCATGCTCATGCCTGATTATCCATAACCATAGCTGCGCAATATTAGCTGGCTTTGATGATAGGCCAATTAACTGAATTTAGATCATATATTCTCATGAACTGTTCAACAAACATGGGCTCATCAGGCTGAAGATTAGCATGTATCTTCCAATAGATAATAAAAAGTCTACCGAATAGGGAACGTTCATATTCTCCTTTATTTATCCTTATACCAAAAAATATCTCTAAAATAGCTTGACTTCCTTCTTGAATATGTAAATGCTCATCATCTTTGTCCTCATACTGGCTCAAGAATATTATTTTGAGATCTTCTCATGAAGATATACTCTACATGGGAAAGCTTATAAACCATTCTCTTGTACCATCCCTCAAAGATCTTGAAAAACATCTCATAATGATATCTTCTGGATAAATTTGAAAGCCCAAAATGAAATCCCAGAATTGTTGTACATGATTACAAGCTGATTCATCCCATTCTCCATGAAATTTAGGGATATGCTTTAGCAATTCTGTTAGTTCACAGGGATAAGGATTTGGGTAGCCTTGGATATTATTGCAGTTAAATGGTTTATTAATGGCTGAGACAAAATTTTGAGGGCCGTATGGGTTTTGGTAGATCATTGATCTTTATTCCAGAGATAGAGGATAAGCATTCATTTGGTTTGATGACTGTGGTGCATAAATGTCCTGCTGTGAATGAGATGCATTACCTCCTTTTCCAAAATTATCAATTGCACCATAATGTGTATGGGGCAAGGAAATTTTTTTATACATGCTTCAACCTTTGACTTCTATTTTTGGCTGGAAATGTTGTAGTTCCAAACTATTTTTTTTATTCCTCATCAAATTTTCTTTTTACAGAGTCACTACCTACCTTTTCCAAAAGTAGGAAAATGAAATGAATTTTGAAATTGTGCTTGCTTTACCCCAACAGAATCTCCTCACACAACAATATGGAAGTAATTACCCAAATGTGAAATTTATATTGACTCTTTAAATGGATAGGTTGAAATTGAATTTTTTGAAATTTGTCCCCAATAGAGTCACCAATCTGTTGGATCTAAAAAATGCAAGTTACAAATCCTAAGGGGATGCCAGGTTCTATGATCAGACTTGCAACGTTCTTGAAACAATGAATGGAGTTAACCTATATGGTTGATGACTCCCTGCACTTCAGGCTCTGCTAGACCTAGGTGGGTGGACCTTTATAATGGAGCAGATTAGAGGAATGTGTCATTTGGTTGAATTGATGGATCTATCCACAGTGGAAAATAGTGTGGGATAGATGAAAGCTTACTAACTACTCCTACTAAAATTTGAAATGTGAATGTATGGATAAGATTTTAATATTAAATTCTAAAATGGAATTGGTATGACCAATGCCTACTTCTGTTGCGCTAATGGAATCAAGAGGTGAAAGGTATGTGACTTACAAGTTACTGGCTACAATTCTAATTGTTTGGAACTTGTGATTGTTTATACCTTGTATAAACATGCAAGAATGTGACTGAAAAACTCTACTTATTGATCCAATTGATCCTATCAGGTTACTGTGATTTATAAAAAAGATTTTAATCCTTCCTCGAAGGAACCAATTAAAAGAATCACACAATGACAACAAATGTGTATTTACAAATGAAGTATATCCTCAATTTGAATAACAAGACAACATTAATGTGGAGATAACTTGACAATCTATCAATTACCTAGCTCTTCTTACTGATGCAAATGTTACCTCCAAGTTACTGTAATCAATCAAAAGGATTTTAATTCTTTAATAGAAACCAATTAACTAAGTGATTACACAAAAACAAGTGTGCCTTGATGAAACTAAAATATCAACTTGGATACACATGTTAGAATAACATAGAAATAACAATGTGGAGACAACCATATAATTGTTCAACTCAATAAACAATAGACACCAGATTAAAACTTCTCCATTTGCATTATTTCATTAGATTTTGCAATACACATCATGATATTTTGTTTCGACAGCTGTTCAGCCTATGCAACTACCTAACTACTAATTCTAATCTAATTCTAATGATTTTCAATTTTGATTTCAACCTTCATTTATACATTGCATTTTCAAGAGTTGTGACCCTTCATGTGTTTGTCTGCTGCAGTCCTTCATTTTATTTTAATAAATTCCCTTCGACAAATTAAAATACTTTAATCTTCATTCCTCATCTTTGTGAAAATTAATTCAAAAATAATCTTCTTTTGCTGGAAATTTTCACTTCACTTTTCATCTATTAAAATAATCACCCGCTTCATTATTTCTTTGGTAAAAATGTTTCCCATCCTAGTGAAAAATAAAGTATTTGGAAATACTTTAATTTTAATTCTCTTGACGACAATTTTTATTTCCACCCAATCAATGCTCTTCAGGTAAAAATAATCATCCATTTTGTAACCCTTCGGTGAAAAATGTTTCACTTGCATTCTCACATAATGAAAATATATTTTAGGTAAAATATTTACCTACTTGATTACTTCATCTGATAAAATTGTTTTATTCCCAAATGCAAGTAATCTTCGGCTGCACTTTATCTCTTTAGTAAAAATTATATCCTCCTTTTCTTTCCGATATGCCTCCATTAGTGTGACGCATGAACTTGGTGCAATTTGAAAGTTTCCCCCTGACCAACTTGCTCTTGCCAAATTTTTTTTCATTAGTGAAATAAGTGCTACCAGTGGGGCTTCAACATTACTCCATCGATATACAAAAGTCTACCTAATGTGGGGCTTCTCTCTGCTGAGCCAATTTTAGGGTTTACTGCTATTTCCTCGGGGATGCGAGGATAGACCTCCCAGTTGCCCTATCAACAAGAACAACACCATGAACCGAGATTTGATAAATTTTGTGCAGGAATTTCTCTTGCTGAATTTCTCGTTCATTCTCTTTATTCTCATCCTTATCAATCAACTCATTATGTCATTTAGAAATCAGTTTTGTTCGTTCTTCACAAGTTTCAATAGAAACATGTATATGTATGTATTTATACATATATTCAAACAACAACTTGTGCACATCAAATCACCAAGATGCCACTACCTGTGCTTACACCAAAAGAGTGTTTCCTTCGAAGTGGTGCTCGTTCTCAAAATTGGTGGTGTATTAAGCATTCATCCTCACTCTATCAATTTTTTTTTCCTTTTGGTGATATAGCAATGCATAAGTGCGAAAAATAGTTGAAAAATTCTGCACTTTTGCTCATTGTTCTACCATGGCAAGCGTCTTTCCATTTTGGATGCTTGATTTATCATGAAAAATCCTTCTTCTGATACTCCTAAATTGAATATTTATTATGTGAAAAAGAGTTTAAGAAACTTCAATAGCACCATCTCTTTGATTTCAGCCATTTGGAATGTCCCATTTGTTGGACAGAGTGAGTACTAGCGCCCTACAACCCATCGTGATGTAAATATCTAGCTCCAATCATCATTTCCCCTTAATTTATGTTCTTTGAAATACCCGACTGTAGTCTATCTGTAAGTGCACTATCCATAGTGTTGTCTGATGTATAACACCATCTCCTTTTATAAATGTGTATCCTTTGACTTGGCTCTGGAGTGATCTGTTAGCGGTAAACATATTTGAAAGGTTGATCATGTTCAAGATTGTGTATCACATTGTTTGTTGCATCATATCAAATCTCCCTTTGCATTAACAATAATAGTCATTTTACACATCAAAATTTGGGTGTTTCATTTTCTCCTCTATCAACGTCTGAGGGTTGGCTAGCATTTGGCTCGAGAAGTTGGTTTCTATTATTTATCAAGAAGGCTCTCAACAAAGCATCATCTTTGTTTCCTTTGAAGAGATTTTCCAAGATACCTGAAATAAAGATTGATACTCCCCTTTATTAACACATTGCTTGAAAAACACCAATGCGGTATAACAACACTCCATCAACATTATCACTTTTTAAGGCTGCCCCTTTTAACCTATCATTTCTTTGACACTTCAAGGAATTTCCCAGTGCTTGATGGAGCTCACCTTCTAGAATGTATTTGTTGGGAATTCTTTCTACTACCGACTCTAGTTTAATTTTTATCACCACTGACATTTTACTTAATTTTGTTGCTTTTGCACAAGGAGTGACATACTTATCCATGGTTTTGGCAAGTAAGGTATGCACACGATAAAAAATTTCAGCATATTAAACAAGGAGCCATCATCGAAGGCATATAATAATGAGTCATTTTAGTTCAACAAGATAATAAAAAACCCTTTGATGCAATCAAAGAAGTTAGTTTTTATTTACCCAAAATCTTCATCTTCATAGAAGCTTTCTTTGTTCTCAATTGTTGATGCCATCAAATCCCGGGCAAAATATCAAATAGTCTATTTTTCAGGACATCTTATTCCTCGTAGTTATCTTATCAAGATTAGAAATGCACCCAAATATAAAGTGAGTAGTCCTCATAATTTTTTTTTTGGTTTCTCTCCTTATGCAAAATGGGTCAAGTAGCCTTCACTATCACCTTGACAAAATGATCAAACATTACCTCAGAGCCATGGAAATGCACTAGCGTGTTGATTTGTGATAGGGGAATGTGTTTGCAGGAGGGTTTGGCATGAAGTCATCAGATTTGAAAGATATTGATTTTCAAAGTAGCCCAATCAACCCTTTCTGAAACTGCACTTGTGAAAACTATCTGAAGCATGCCAACTTGCCATTTTGTAAAAATATCAACTTGATTATGAGAATCTGCCATGTTGGGAATTGGTTCATTTAGTTCAAATGAACACATGTGCAAGTGGGTTTTTCACCAAGCATCTTTATTCACAAAACATCAAACAACAAAGTTGACCTCTGTGAAAGTTTTTTGGAAATGCAGTATTCAGATTGGGTAAAATCCATTTGGATTTGATTTTGAAAAAATACCAAATGATGTCCTGAAGCTCTAAAAATTGATATGGATGCACATTGAGATGGGAAGAATCGAAAGCACCAACTGATTTATCTTGAAAATCTTCCAGTTGCTTAATATTATCCTCCAAAGTTGGTCACTTTAACGGATTTTACTGTGTAGACAACAAACCTTCGCATAACCCTTCAACTTGGCCTTTTGAAATCTTGTCAAAACTAATCGTAGGAAGCTTAAATCCGGTGTGCACATTCCCATATGACAGATAATCATGCCTGCAAGATGATTTTGCATGAAATTGCACTGGCTTCATTTTGTGATTTTTCAAAGTGGGCCATTTTAGCAGATTTTCCAACTAAACTTCTGATTGCTAAAATCAATTTTTTCATTTTATGAGCCTTAAATCTTGCCAAATTTTGCATGAAATTTTAGGCTCCAATATGGTGATAAGTAGAAACTAGTCATAAGAATGATATGACTGATCCTTGAAATACTATGTGAATAATCAATTCTAATTTTCTGTTAGAGTATAAATTTGTATACTGTCTCTTCTCTTGAAGACATTTACGAAAGAATCTTTTAAGTACTTGAACAAAACAGTGATACCTTAGTTGACTAGAGCATCTATGGTTAGTTGCTGCTAGAGGGTAGAAAGTTACCTTCCGGGATGGGTGCCGAAATGGAGTACAAAGAGTATAGGTATACTTTACCAGAACCTATTGTTTGTTGTTGCAACACACTTATTATGCTTGGCCAAGCAATATTGTTCATTATGTATGTATGAATGAACTCTATGATTTCACTCTCTGCCATTCCTAGCATAGATCATGCATTTCTTTTCTAACATGTAGATCGATTTACATGTTGATGTATTGGAATGCACCAAATTCCACCTTGTAGATTGTTCTCTTGCTAAACTTTCCGTGCAGGGTCGGGCATTCTTCTAGTCGGAAGAATACCGGGGAAGCGTAAGCTTTGTGGTTGGGAGGTAAAGCATTTCAACCATGTTCTCATCCACTAGTGGAGGTGAGAATCAAAGGAGAATCTTAGTTGTTCACTAGACTAGTATAGTCTATGATGTAATTGATTTAATTGATTCATGTACTTGAGGAAAATGTAGTATGTAATGATATTGTGGCCTTAGGAGCTAGTAAGACTTGATATTGTAATTTGACTTTTGAAGTGAATATAATGAATCTTTGACTCATTTTAAATGGACATGTGTAGCTATGATTGACTTTAGCCACTAGATATGTCTTTTTTAATTTAGAGTATATTCATTTGTCATCTACAATAATATTAATTAAGTAATAATTTGGAATGGGTTATTCCACCATCAATATTTCTTCTCCCTCTTCTGGAGTGCTCGGTACCAGATTCATATGTGTAGCCTTATTAGCACTCATAAGGGCACTTGAGACAGATATAAACTTGTCATTCACCAAGTCCCTTATTTCTCCAAACAGCAAAATGACATTTTCGCTTTCTTCTTGCAACTGGAAGAACTTCTTATGAAAATGCTCAATTACACTCCTTGTATTACTAGCTAGATCAAGTGCTAGATCACAAGCACTAGAGGCTTTATTTATCTTGGAATCAATGGAGTCAATCTCATTTTTTATGCTCTGTGTGGCACCGAGCCACTTCATGCAATATTGAAAAAGAGCCTTAGCCTCATCCACACATATCTATGCATCCTTTAAATTCTCTTAAAAATTATTGTGTGCAAGAGAATACTTCTCTGTGATTTCTAAAATATTTTTATCATTCATTTTATTTTCTACTTCTTTCTCCACTTCATCTCTGAGACCAGAGGCGTATTCCTTAAAAGAATCAATTAAAATCTTTAAATTTTCCATACCGAAGAGTGATGTGTCTATGTTTGTACCAGGTACAACCTCTTGCAATGCCTTCACTACTTCCTCCATCAAATCTCCACTCTTTTGATGCGTATCAATAATCTCCTTTTGGGTAGATGCATGAAATACATCTACCAATTGTAGCTTGTGGAATGGGGAAATCTTGTCCAAATCTACATTTCCCTATTGCATTGATAGTTGTAGCAATTGTGAAGAAACAATAGGTTGGAACTTGAGATGCATACTTAATAAGTTCTTCAAGGAATCTCTAGGGGAGCCATAGGATTCACCAGAAGTCTTTGTATTCTCCACAACTTTCTCCTTCACTTTCTTTCCCTTGTCTTTTTCAGATTCAATGTTACACCGCATCTCTTTGCTACTGAGTTACTTTTACCTTCACAGGTAAATAGGAAGGTGAGTGTAAATCATGATTTTGACATGCTTGATAAATGAATGAAATACTAAAATAGGTATTAAGATGTTATTGCTTTGAAGGAGTAATTATGTTTATATTGATGAAATACAAAGAAAGAATATGTATTACATTGTGAATATTCTAATGTTTTATGATGCAATTGGATTTCATGTGAATGTCTAACTACTTATGCAATGTATTAAGTTGGATGTAGGTACAGGTTCATGCCTCCAAAAGGGAGGGGAAGTATCACTCAAGAGAAGGATTTGGTCTGGTAACCCTTAATAAGCCAATACTGAGCTATCACACACACTCACATTCCAATTTTGTCTACTTGAGCCGGGTTAGTGTTACCTAATTTCACTAATAGCTCAATTAGGTGGAGCTTTTGTGGTTTTAGAAGGTTAAGGCACATTTTACTTCTGTTATATTGCATTCTAAGTGCATAAACAAATTCAAAAAGATTATATTATCAGATTGCAAATTGCATTCATACAGATGCATACAACAAAGAAGAAAGATTGTTCAAATCTTTTCAAGAAAGTAATCTTTATTAACAATGTAAATGCATAAGGTCTCACACAAGTCGCGAGACTAACTGTTTTAAAATAGAGGAAAGAAAACATTGTACATTTATAGATATTAAAGAAAATGAATGCACATAAAAGAAAGAAGGACCAACCATTGTTTGAATGACTGGTCTCAGTGGAGTTGTTCTGCATCTTCAGTCTTGTGCTTGTCTTGCGTCCAGTTGCCTTGTCCTTGTTGCTCCTAGTTTCCTGTACCTGGAAGAGAAAATTGTGTTAGAGCAATGAAAGGTCTTAAATCCTGATATGCACATACCTCTATAAACATACAATGTGATCTTCAAGTGCATTAAAAAAATTAGCATCATCAAGATGATCAAGAGACATAGGAAAATCAAACATATGTAATATGCATTGTTTTTCTAACTTGTTTGCTTCAAGTGCAGATATAGGAAAAGTATATTGATGTTTTGTTTCATCAAATTGCAAAACGTGGGATAAATGTGGCTCCCACAAGGGTTGAGCTCAGCGTGCTATCATTATGTGTTTTAACAAGATAAGCTTGTTAGGCCTTCCATAACATTGTGATGCAATCAGGGATAAATTTATCATTCATAATAGTGAATTTGTTGTATTCACTGATATAAGTAATAGATATATGCATAATGGAATCACAGTGTTTTGAAAAACTAAACAATGGTATTTAGCAATCATGGAATGATATCATAGATGACAAGCATTGGCTCATTTAAACAGTAAAAATATCATAAGAACAACATGATCATACACAAGGTTTGGTCATACAAATGAGATCTTTTTCTTCATCAGCGGATACCCAACCCATCAGTGGCTTATCTGAAGCGTTGATCAGAAAGTGTTTTCGATGGCACCAGAAAATGATTTCTTTGCGGTGAACGTTCAGCAAACAATGGTACGGTGCCGGAATGTTGATGTTATTTGGAAGCGCGAATCGAAGGAAAGCCAAAGAAGGCCATTTGAAACAGTGATATTAACTCCCAATGCACCTCGCGATCGTAGCTTGAACGCGGGCACCGAACGGCAAGTATCGAGCTGAATGGTAGGTGTTAACGTTCTGCATATTGACAATGAAGATATTTCAAAGAGTGATAAAGTTTATGGTAAACAATTCTATATGGAATCAACCGCCGCCGGTTCCGGCTTCACCGAAGGAATTTGTTAGGAACTTCAATGAAAAGTTAGTCATTTCAAAATAAGACCGACTGAAAATGCGAATACCTCCATATACGATGCATGAGTAGAGACGGCATCGAAATCCATGAATCGAAAACAATGCGCCATGGAAACCCTCGTAGAGCCGATAACGGCGATGATGCATAAATGTATAGTATCTTCATGCCAAAGAAATTTTTATAACCGGCGATCGGAACTCCAGAACCTTTAGAGGTAATGGTTTCTGTACCTCGGTGATTTTATTAATTCAAAAAAATCTTTTGATTTTTACTGAAAAACAAAATTATTAATGGGGGAAAGCAAAATCATCAAAATATTGAAACATTGACTGATGGAAGCTTTGTTTTGAGCTCATTTCATTCTCAGGAAATAAAAAACAATAGTTACCCACAAACTGAAAGCACACGACCTGTGAGTTAATAGAAAGTTTTCTTCTACAAACCCTAGGTTTGTTCCATAAAAAAATACATTGAATCCTTCATGGAAGCTAGAAAATGACTATGGAAAGTATAAAATGCTAAAAATCAGACCATTGAAAGTATGAAATAGAATTTTTTGGCTCAAGATCAAGCCATTTTTCTCAACAAAAATCACAGAAACAACAAGATGATTTCTAAAAATCAAAATGGTTTACTTGTTAGCCTGTATATTGTTTTATGCCTCTGTAGCTGCAGATTTCTCCTGAAGATTCATGGAGTATGCTCAGTGAAAACCCTTGGCAACACCTTGAAAAGAAGTTTCACATTGTTTTGGTATTAAGGTTTATGCCCTAATCACTATGTGGACTTGTCACTTTGCTCTAAAAATGCAATGTGAGTTATGAAAACCCGTGGGTTAAAGCTTCATGGCTCTTGCCTTAGAGTTTTTCAATGAATAAAGCCTTCAAATCTTTGAAAAAGTCAACTAAGCTTATTTATCTTTATTTTTGCATTCTTTATAAAATGTAAAATACTTACCTAAGTGATGATCTATAAATCACTTAGTGTAAATATTATTTTTAAATGAAAAATAAATAAAGATTAAGCTTTCAATGTATGCCAAAGAGAGAACTGAAAGATTTGTTTCACTTTATAATTTTGCAAACATATGGAGAGCATCTAGGTAAGTTGAATGATTTTGCAAACACATGGAGGAGATTTAGGAGGTTGTTTTGACCTTTTAAAAGCACATTTGAGAGCATATAGGGGTATTTTATTAAGCTTTTATCTTTGACATGGTCAAATTTGACCTTTTCCACTCTTTGGAGCTCATTTGTTAAAGATTTACATGCTATATTATTGGATTTTTGAAGGCATCCGACCCAAGGTGGGTTCTAGAACCTTTTTTGGTGGATCCACTTGGTGTTGGTTATTTAGTTTCTTTTGTAACTCATTTTGAGCTAGTTCTATTCATGCAACTCTTGGAGATAGTGACTTTTTGCAGTCCTTTCACAGGTTTTGTGCATTCTTTTGTAACTCTTATGGAAATGAAATACAATTAATACCTTGGAGACAAATGTTAGCGAAATGTTTCCCTCTTATTATTGCAGTTTTGTGTATGTTTCAAAAGATTGATCAAGTTATTTGTGGAATTATCCTTGTTTTCTTGTAACTTTGTCTCTTATTTTATACCTTTTCTGCAAATAGCTTGTCCATGTAGGTTGCTAAGAGTGTGTTAAAATGCATATAGTTTTTCAATTGTGAAGTTTACATTCCCTTTGCTGGTTAATGCATTATATCCTCTTAGTGAAATATCTATGTAGGGGCATGTTGAAATAAGTTGTGCAAACTTAATTTCTATCAGTTTGAACCAAGTGTATGAAAATTTGAATATTCATTGTCCTTGTCAGTTTGGTGTATCACTTCATTTTATGCTTTCGGTTTTAGTCATTTTAAAATTATCCTTCTCTCTTTTCCTTGTGAATTTGGTAGTTTTAGGTGATAACCCAACTAGGAAGCCGACCTTCTCCGAAGGTTGACCTCTGCCTACAAGTAACCCATAGCTTTAGAGGTCTTCCCATGTTTTCTCTGAATTGTTGAACATCAAGTTCAACAGGGTGCATTTTCAGAAGATAACAGTTAGTCCATGAATGGGGTAAGTATCCTCAGACATAGTTCTGGGATGATTTATGGTTTTGGTTTTTGGTCTTTGATTTCCTTTGGGTTGATAGGGTTATTTCTACGATCTCCTTGTGATAGTTTTATCCATTAGGGATTATGGTATTGAAACGTACTTTCGATAAAGTTGGGTTTATGCTTGAGAACTTATATATATGAGTGTATGTATATTAAATATATGTGTATATATGACTTATCAATGATGCACACATAAAGTATTTATGTGAGTAATTGATCATCATATATATGTATATATTTAATATAAGTGTTTATGAATACACTAATACATAGACGTGTCAACATATTTGTATGTATATACATTTTATAATATATATAATTACCAACTAATAAATATATAGTTATATGTGTGTATATAATATATACATGAGTACATATAAGTATACACACACGCATATATATTATCATATAAAAGTGAGTATATATATATATAAATATATAAATATATATAATACAAAAGATGATATTATAATATATATTATTATATATATAATATTATTAAAATGCATTTTAAAAGTGATTGTAGTGCCCATATGAAGCACAACTATGAATAAGAAAAGGCTTGTAAAAGCTATGCTTTATATTAAAGGTACTTTATACATAGTGTCACCCTCATATATGATTACATTGCAAAGTATAGTATGCACATACAAATCATTATATAAACCAATAGAAAAATGCATAAACTTGTCCAGGCATTGATTATCCTTTTAAACAACAGTATTATAATATGGAGGACGCATGAGTAAGGAAGTCAAAGGCAACACAAGCATATGAAATAGAGTGTAAATGCAAATAAATGAGTGAGGCACATATATAAATACAAGGCACAACTTTTAGTGGATTATAAGTAGTGAATAGAATAAAACTTAGGGTGACAATAAAGCACATGTCATATGTAAGGCGCACATGGAAATAGTTTGTAAGACATAGTCAAATGAATTGAAGGCAATTTGGAATGCATTAACAAGCTTTGACTTGGTCTTTTATCTGAAACACCAAATAGCATGTATGAAGCTTATGTGGCGCCAAAGTATGAAAAAATTGCATTGCTTTAGAAGTCTATTTTATAAGCTCTATCCAGGGATGGAAACCAAATTGAATTGGAGAATAAGTCAAGTAGAAGTTGGCATGGATAGAGTCGACTTGTGTGATTATTTACCTTGCATATTTGAATTGTATTCTTGCTTTCCCTGAATGAAGCGGCCTACTGTGCTATTTTCTTGAGTCTTAATTTAGAAATCTACCACCTTTTATTTACTATGCTGAGTTGAATCAAATGAGTTGAGAAGTGTCGGTTAATTTACCTTGTTTCTAGCCTGTAGATGCTAATTTTTGTGTATAAATAGAGGAATTATTTACCTCAAAGGGACACATATATCTGCATTCTACTATTATTTTTTGAGAGTTTCTCTATTCTTCTGAGTTTTGTGAGAGAGTTTTAGAGAGAGATTTGCAAGAGTTTTAGTGAGAGATTCTATGAGAAGGTTGGGAAGAGAATTTTGGAGAGAAATAGTGACAGTTGCTAAAGTTTCAAGCTGATTGTGGAAGAGGGCTATGCTAGGAACCCAATTTATCCAATTGGAGCTTTGGGTAAATAGGCATGCTAGTTTCTATACCTTTGTCTTTTATATCAGAAAGGTTAAATAGATATGAATACTATGTTAGAA
This sequence comes from Sequoia sempervirens, assembly GCA_007258455.2. NCBI lineage: Eukaryota > Viridiplantae > Streptophyta > Pinopsida > Cupressales > Cupressaceae > Sequoia > Sequoia sempervirens. Next base: position 331,765,885 of record VDFB02271358.1, on the reverse strand, counting down.
TGGAATAGTAAGGGTAAGTTGTGATACTTGATTATGTTTGAATGTTCTTGGATATTACTTGCTTGATGGAACCTATCCAATAGGTTAAAGCTTTTATATACCCTATATGGGATTTTATATGATGTGTTTCTATATAGTCTTTACGTAATTAGTCTATACTATACGTATATTGAAATGAGAGAAATGGAATACATCAATATCTTAGGGGGATAAATTGAATTTGTTAGCTTAAATGCTAGGAAAACCTTGGAAATGATAAGGCTAGCAACACAACGATAGTGATGGTTTGAAAGATGTGTCATCATTGATAGAATGTGACATCATGCAAACCTTATTGTTAGTCTATGCTAGAATGATCATTTGATCGTTGCTTTACTTGATTTTTGATTGAAACCATAGGTTGTGGATAACCTACTTGGTTGTGTTGTTTAATTAATCTTTGTTTAAAGTGTATAGGTTGAGATTATCCTACATGATCAAATTGATCATTAATTGTTAATTTATCCTGGGATTAGGGTAAACTAAGGATGAGGTTAACCTATGTGATTAAGTTGATCACTTGAATTTGTGAATTACTATTTGATTGGAGCCATAGGTGGGATTACCCTACTAGTTGGTTGTTTTATACTCTTGACATGAATCTAATTTTTGAATAGCCTTTTATTAACGAGGTTACACTCTTGAATAAGAGTCCTTTATTATTGAGACTATACTTCTAAATGAGTCATTTATTGATATTACTCTTTTGATTGAGACCATTTAGTGTTGAGGTCATACCTTTGAACTACAATCATTTATTGACGAGGATATACTTTTGAATCATTTATTGATGTGATATATTCCTAATTGAAGTCATTTAATGATGAGTATTTATTCTATGATAAAATGAAGCTTATGTAGCTATACTTTAGATTATGAAGTTATTTGTTACGAAGATATTTGTAAGTTCGAGACACGAGGAGTTCATAGGGTAATATTGGGGTTAGGATAACCCTTTGAAGGCAATAGCTTATGCATAGAAATTACCTATTAGATGAGTCATAGTAACTTAGTGTATATAGGTTGTTATTGGGGTTAAAGATTATCCAATGGAGGGAATAGCCTATGCCTAGAATATGAATGGTCTTAAAAAATCGAGCTAGAATGGTGGATGAGCATGTGACGTCCATTCTAAGTTAGGGGTGATGAATACTTTGGCCAAAGTGGTGTAATTCACCACTGGTTACATTGTCAATTCATTGTGTTACCTCTGAGCATGCTAGTATGAGATTTTCATACACGTAGAATATAGATAACATGTATGGTAAAGTTCTAGTTATGTAGGACACAACACCAACTTAGGATTGGCTTTAATATTTTTAGGTTTACAAACCAAACTCTTCATTGAAGGGTAGGGCCATCTTACCATATGTGGTAGATGTGCAGGGGACCGCAGTAAGTCCAAGGATGGCGGAAAAGCACTTGAGTGATGCTTCTCCTCTTGGTCGGCGAGCCAAGATTTGAAAGGGGATTTCTTGGATCATTTGTATTCCTAGTGCCAGTGGAGCTTAGATGAGCTAGGTATGTATCTTGTATTTATTACTATGAAATTATGGATTCAAATGTCTTTTGTATCTTGTTTACAAGATTATTTCTTTCGAAAGATTATAACATTTTATGGAATGAAATGAGAAAGATGAATTATTGCTATATCACAATGTAATGCAATGAAAATTTGGAATAGTGTGTATTTCAAATGTGCTTGATATCTTTGTTTTAAAGAAATTTTTTATTGCTATGTGATGGATTTGTGAATTATTTCACTTATGGTTAAAACACTAAAAATTATTTTGAGTAGAATAATGGGCATGCTATAGTCAACATGTGTCTCTTCTTCTATTCTTGCATTTCTGAAGGTATCCTTATTCTTATCTTCACTTTCCTTCTCATTATCTTCTTCCTCATCTTCCTTCTTTGCATCACCAGTTTCTTCTTCAACATATTTATTCACATCTTCCTCTGTAGATTGGTCTGGGTTATCTAGAGGAGGAGTCTCTAGTTTATCTTTCACAATCTCTACATTTTCTTCAAGTATCAGAGGAAGAGAAGTATCCTTTGTTGCTTCTTCTCCAACATCCTTCTCTACTTCCTAATCCTCTTTTTCCAATTCTTCCACTTCTAGAGGGACATTGTCCTAAGTGTAATATTCATCTATAACATGCTCATGTTGAGAATAAATGTTTTATGCTTTTTCTCTTTTCATGATGTTTGGAGTAGTTGTCCTCTGAAATCATACCATATTTTTGTGCAATGTCAAATTTTTTATCAACTGTCTCCTTCTGTAGCTTCTCAAATTCATTCTTGTCTCTACCCATAAGAGTAGTTACCCTTTTCTTTACTCTAAATTTAGTATTGTACAATTCAGACAATGAGGCTCTACTTTCCTTAGAAAGAGGAGCACCAACCTTCTCCAACACATATTCTTTTATCTTTCCTTCTTCAATTGCTTCTAATCTTCTCTTCACTAGGACATTCCATAGCTCTTTAGGAATTTTATTCTCAATGTTCATATCAACTTCCAAAACAATAATGTATTTAATAATTACCTCAATATGGTGGCCTTATCCACCTCATTTACTTCACCATACAAAGCTGTAGTTTCTACACGCATGCCATGTTGTATCATTCCATTAACAAGTGCTTCTACCATCATGGGATTATGAGGTTTTTCTAGAGATGTTTGCTTTTGATTCTTCTTGACATCAAAAGTATCCTTTGTTCTACCTTCTTCTTTTCCAGATATGCCTTCTTGGTGTTTTCTTTCTTCTTCTCTCTCATGTGTATTACAAATTATTTATTCTCTTTCTCTAGATATCTCTTCACTATTTGTCTCAATAACATCAAATATTTTTCTTTTGACACTAGTTTCACCTTGTGAAGCTTCACTCTTCCTTTTACAGACCAACTATGGTCCTTCTTCCTCCTCTTCTTCTTATTCTACATTCACACTTAAATTATTTTCTATAAAAGCCTTTTGTTTTGGTCTTCTCTTTGCAGGGGTGGTAGGTGGTGCTACTAGAGTATCCTTCTTCTTCTCTGGCCTTGTCATGTGCACAACCAGCTAGGGGATTTCTCCTTCATTGTAGGACTATATATTGATTTTCTTTTCTCTCCAATGGGCTACCTAGTCTCAGATGAATTTTGAATAGAAGGAGTGGTAGATGTCCTCCCATATCTTCTCATACTTTTAGATCCTCCTGCAACAAGTGATTCTGCCTTAGCCTTTTCTCTCACTTGCTCCACTTGTTCCTTTGAAATTCCCATTTCCTCTACATACTGATCAACCATCTTTATAACCTACTTCTGAATTATTGGTTTCTTCTACTCCATGTGCACCTCTAAAGACTTTTCTTCATAAGTGCCATACCTTGCCTTAGTTGTATCCTTTGGACTCTTCAACAAAATATCAACTAAACTAGTAATCTCTTGTTTAGTGACCTCATATCCCAACCCAGGGATCCACATAGTCCTTGGTTCTACTGCTTCCATCATGTACTCATCAGTGCTTACCAAAAATGTGATATCATTCTGGTATCTCTCTACCAATTTCCTTGGAATTTTATCTCTCTCATGCATCCTCTTTTGAAAAACTACAAAGAAAGCAACAAGTGCCTCATCTTGTGCCTTCCCATCACCAAGACCACTCATAAAATCTCTAATATGATTAGAAATTGGTCTTCCTTGCAACCATTCTAGACTTTTGGCTCTAGTGAGTTCCTTTAGGAAATAGAAAAGTAAACACATAACCAGGGTTCCATACTTATATGCATATTTCTTTTACTTGGTTTGTTTCAAATTATCCATCAATTTTCGCCTTAGTAACTCACAAAGATCATAGTCAACACCCTTTTCCACCATCTCATATGCCACATTAATTGTACTGGCAGATACAAAATTATCTCTAATTTTGAAATAGATTTTATAACCAATTAACATTGTTGCATACCTCACAACTAGATTTCTGATGGGATTTATTGCTAGAGCTCTCTTATCATATGTTACACCAGTTAGTTCTATTACCACTTTATTCTTAACTGATTTCAATACATGAACAGGTCCGGTGGAGCATAGACATGTAACCTCTCTAATCACCTCTTTTGTTATCATTCTAGGCATGCCAATCCAAACAAATTTATCATGGATTTTTCTTAATGTCATTCTAACCCACTTGTCATAAAAACAAAAATTTGGAAACCATTGCCATACATCTAATTTCTTTGCGACTAGGTTTTGGTATTCTAGTTTTAGGGAAAAATTGTCTCTAGACAATTCTTTCATCCATATATTTGCTAACTTGCCATGATCATATTCTTCCATATTTCCATGAATGTAAATCCTTATATCCTCTATTGGAAAAACCCCATATGGAACATGCAAAAATGCACCTAGTGGGTCATATTCTATAGATTTTGTAGGGTATTTCTTGAATTTAGGTTGTGGCTTCTTAGTAACCTCAATAACCCTCGGTGTAGCCATTGCAAATAATTCAAACTTCTTTCAAAAAAAGTTCTTTTGAAAGCTAGGGCAAAGCTAAGATTGTAAATACCTTTTCTTCCATTTGTTGAGCTAGACTTTCAATGCACCAAGTCACAAATAGCTTCGATCACTCCAAATCGCTTCCTCATTGCTCTAATTTTTCTCAATGCTCGTTATGAATGAAATTGGCTAAGTAAAATCACTTTATAACCCTTGGATTTTAACCTAATTTCATAATTAATGCTTTAAACAATAAAGTTGTCAACCCTTTATCTGTATGCACAGTCAACTTTTGATGCTTCAAAAACTTCTACATTATCATATTTTCTTTCGCAATTCTCACTAATAGATCAAGCATGTCGATCTACATCACATATCTTTGTGTTGAGGGATCAACACTATTTTTCTTTGGTAGGGGATAAAAGATTTTGATTAAAGCTTCCCCTAAGCCAAAGCTCTCAACTTAGTTGAATTGGAGGAAACATCTACACCAGATGATGGTATAGATTCATCCTTAACCTCAATCTCTTCCTTCTTTCTCCACATCTTATTCATCTCTTTCTTTGTCTCTGTAGGATCAATCTTTTGTACTGGTTCATTCCTCTTTATTGGATTATCTTTCCTCATATTTCTGCTTCTACAAAACTTAGCAATGTGTCTCGGTCTACTGTAATTGTAGCATATAACATTATTTTGACCAGTATTCCTTCCATTCATTTTGGATCTACATTGATTAGCTTTATGCCCAAATCCATAGCATGTATAGTAGTAACTATTAAAAGATTGAGCCATTCTACCATTTTTATAACCATCCATCATTTGACTTCTACACTCACTAGCTCTATGACCAAATTTTTTACATGTAAAACATTGACCAGTAAAGGATGGAACATTTTGATTCATTCTACTTATACATTCCATTGACCTATGTCCAAATTTATTGTAGGAATAAAAAAACCATTGAAAATGGGTACCTTTGTACATTTGATTGTCTAATTGGTGGTCTTCTTTGATTCTAGATTTGCTTGCCATTTTTCTTCTTCTTTTCAAGCTGGTTTGTAGGTTGATCTACTTTTGAACTTTCTCTTGTCTCAAATCATAATCCACCTTTGTCTTTAGCTCCTTTCTGATTTACAATTATTTCATCAAGCTTTGTAGCACTCATCTTGAATTTATCGGCATGACTCCTTTCTTTCTCCATATCTGATACCAGATTCACAACTTCTTGTTCAAGCCTTGCACATTCCTTAGATTTTCTTTTCACCATTTTAGTCAGACATTCCTCAACTCTTTTCTTTTCTTCAACTTGCATCTTCAAACAAGTGATGGTTTCGTTTGCTTGCTTTAATTGTTCACTGACTTCATTATGCCTTTCTCTAAACTTCTTGATTTATTCTCTCAATTTTCTGATACATTCATCTTCTTCTTGACATTTTCTTTTAGATCTTTGTTTTCACCTTTAGTTCTCTCCAGATCTTCAACAAAAAACTTGTCACATCTCAATTTCATTGCTTGTATTTAATAATGTTGAGTTAATTGAAACATTTAGAAAATGGAATTTATCATTTAATATTTATGGGTTTGAGAAATGCAATAATATATTTGAAAAATGATTATCTTGCAATTTTATGATTTAAAAAGAGTTATTTCGAAAGGATTATTGGTTAAAGGTTACTAATAAAGTTGGAAAGTGCAAGAACGTGTGTGTGCAAGAATAGGTTGTAGAACGAGAACTTGGTTGAGGCAAGAATGCTTAGTCGAAAGACAAATGGTAAGCAAGGTTGGAATCTAGAATCTCACATACCATAGAAGACCATGACATCTGCATTTGTCTGTAATCAATAATATCATTCTTGTTTGTATGGATTTAAAATTTGGTTAAATAAGCAATCTTGTGAAATAAATGAATCTAATGCATCCTTGTCTTACTCTGTCTATCTCAAAGTTTGATATAAAATGGTATTGGAAATGCATTTTAACATATACAATAATCATAAGGAAAACAATTGTATTATTGTTCTTTTTGGTGAACTTGAAAATGGGCTTTTGATAAAAGAAATGGAAAATAAAATGAAATGTAGCGAAATTCTACATAAATATATATATATATATATATATATGTATGTATTACCATAGTTTTTAGACAATGAGAGTGCAACTTAAATGTGTAACACCCATAATGAATGGGGAAGGAGCCGACCCCTAAATGCTCAGAAATGGAAGGAAGTGGGTGGCTAAGTGACAATGGCATGATGAAGGAATAATGAAGGAAAGAGGAATGAAGAGACTAGGAAGCTGTTGCTAATTAGAACAGAGAAAAATCACCAACATTCGCATCTAAGGAGAGGTATTCTAAAACCTATAATAGATGCTTCCTTTTGGAGTCAAATAGTTATTCATTTTCATGTGCTTTATGAAGAAATCATATAATTTTGTGCTCTTAATGTGTAAAAACCTGTGGCTCTATATTTGTAATTTGGTCACATTATAGTCGACCCCATGTTTTTTTCATTGTTAGCCCTGTTAGGGGTCAAGTCACCATATTGAGCTTTTTTTTTGGGATACCCGACATGCACAGGTATCAAGTTTAACACCTGTGACGGGTTCCCACCTGCATGCAACATTTTTCTTTGTAGCCGTGGTCGTTTGATCCAACCTTGTAGTTTCATTTCTTTTAATAGGGTAATCCTCACCTTGTTCATTCTACCTATTTGGAGGGACATTGTATGGTGTTCGAATTAATGTCTGTGAATCATTTTATGGATGAACGAATATTATTGTTCAATGTCTACTATTTCATTGGCACTTTGTGAGCGTCTAGCTATGGCTAGCTGAGTGATTTATATCGTTCATTACACTGTCTATCGATGAAAAATATGCACCATTTAATCTTGTATTACATCTATCACACCCACCATTCAGTGAGGTTTATGTGGCGATTCAATCCCTAATATAAGCATGGGATGATCAATGTACTCATAGATCCCTTGTAATTTTCTATCTATCGAACAATCTCACTTACTTTGTTAAGAAGAGGAGTATGAACAACGTTATCGTTCATAAGATAACCCTCTTCCAAAAATTGTAAACATTCCATACATGAAAAAAATGCTTGATATTATGTTGTTTTGCCAGTGTTGGGCCATCTCAGGTCACGATTACATGATTTTTTTGAATCACCTCTTCCATTTGAAGTATATATATATATATATAGATACAAGTATATTGTCATTTATTTCTAAAGTCCGAAGGATGATAATACTTTGTTTCTTATAGATAAAATATGTCTTTACCATATGGTCGACTGAACCATAGCACAAAATATAATGGGTAAACAAAGGTACTTAATGATAACTGATATCATGTTATCAATTACACGATAACGCGCTTATCGATATCTTTATGTGAACATTATTACTGTTAGAATAGAGCAATCAATATTATAGTGATTCAATTTTGAATGAATAATAATGTGAAGAATCAAAACTGAACGTTATGTGAACATATTTTGGTTAGAAACAAAACCGATACAAAACCTTACATTGTCTCAGACTGAAGGATATTTTTATTATGTTAATTATATTTTATTCACTGGAATTGATTATTCTTGATCTTGTAAATAATCCTTGTTCCATTTTGAATTGATTTATGATCCATATGAGACAAGTGACTCTTATTTAAATGATTCCTTTTGTATCTTATTTGAGTTTAGTTGTTATTAAAAGATCAAATGGAATACCTGAACGAAGTTGATACTTATTTTTGAATATGGAAAACCTGTATGTAAGGAAGATTGTTCTTTTTAATATTTAGAATGTAAACACATATTCCAACTGTGTTTATCTCTAGGCATATATGTGTACATGCATAAATGCTTCATTTATGCACATGAACATACATGTGGTATACCTTTTGATTCATCTTGAATTACTCATTGATTAAGATTGTTTAAACTTCATTTGCAAAGGAAAGAACTATAGAAATGGAATAGTGTCGAATTTCAATACAAGTCTTAATGGAAAAATAGTAGTATGATGAATAGAGGAATGGTTATACCAAATTTTAGATGGAATATTTGTTGATGATATTGAAAGAATGATACAAGAGTACTATGATAGACTGTAGCACACTAGAATATGATGCTAATAGATGGTCTAAAAGGGAGGGATACCCCTTTGTTATGAATGAGATTTTCTTTCGGGAATGGGTGCCATAGAGTGTAGATTTTCTTTTCCAAATCTAATCTGAGTTGCATTTTATGCAACATGAGCTTCAAGGCCAAGCTTTGTAGTCATTTTTATTTATGAAAAAAACTGTTTAATATTTATCCTCTCTCTGTTGTATCTTTTATTACCTAACATGGAACTTGCATATTCCAACATTAGATAGAAATGCATGTAGTTAGACACACACATTTTCCACCTTGCAAATTGTATCTCTTGCTAAGTGTTTTGTGTAGGGTCGGGTATTCTTCGATAGACTAAAGAATTTTGGGGAAGCATTACTTCGTGGTTGGGTGGAAAAGCACCTCAACCATGTTCTCGTGCACTAGTGGAGGTGAGCTGTCCAAAAAGGAATTATATTGGAATCTTATTCATGTACTTGTATTGATCATTGATCTAATTTGATGTAATTGATGTATTGACTTTGGGGAGTTGAAAAGCCAAGTCAAGATTTGTAAATTGACTATTGACATTTGAAAATGAATAATATATTCAAATTTATTTTTTTAATTTATGGACATGAAATTGCTAAATAGAAATAACTATCATGGGATTTATATCATAAATTTTATATTCATAATGCCAATTTTTAATTTATTGAGGTAAATTTAGTTGGGCATGTTACAAAATTTTAGTTCTCCATATTTTTCAAGCATGCAATCTTCTTCTATGAATCCAACAACAAGAATCTCTTCCAGAGGAGTAGGTAGTCTTTTAACAACTATGTGTTCAACCTCCAAGATCTTCCCTAAGAAATTAAGCTCCTCCCAAGGAACCAAGCTCTGATACCAATTATTGAACACCTGAAATACTGAGAGGGGGGGTGAATCAGTATTCCTTTAAACCATTCCAACATTTAAACATCCAAACCACATAGTAGATTCAATTGCAGTAAAGAAAGAAAGCATGAAACATCAACAACATCACATAACACATGAACACAAAGATTTTTACATGGAAAACCCAAAATGGAAAAAACCACGGTGAGAATTAACTCACAATATATTATAACCGATTATAGTATATTTACAAAAGAGCTTATTGTAGATGGACTCACTGCCCATTGAGAGAAAAAGATAGAAGAGAGATTGTGGCTTCCAACCTAGTTTGAACTATTCCAATTGCATATATCGTATGCATGAATTACAGTTCCAATGAAGCTCAATAAACTGACTTTACACACTTCATCTGATTCAAATCTAATACTTTGCTTTCCTCTACATTCACATCACTCTAATATTCAACTCAACATTCACAACTTAAATTCACATTGCTCTAATAATATTTGCATCACTTACATTCATTACATTTATTACATACATCAAAATACCAAAAAATATCTTATATATCCACTTCAAGCATAACAGATCAATTAGGTCAACCTAATTAGATGTAACATTCAAAATATAACTTGTCGGATCCAAATATTTCTATATACGCCTCGTGCAAAAATTCAAATCTCAAAACATTTTGAAATAGATTAGCATGGACCTATAATAGCTCCCATATAAAACCACAATACATATTTAACCTTCGCATACCTTTACACTTATTAAGTCAGCACCGCAAAAGACCTAATACCAAAAATTCTTCAATTGTGTATCCACATACGAACATGTGGGCCTCAAAACTCAATGACAACTAGAATTCACACACTAGATTTCCATTTGTCAACATATCATCAAAATCAAAAAGCCAAAAACTTATCCATGGAGAAGTGGACTCTCCCACCCATATACATTGTATAGGAAATGATTGTAATTTGCTAGACCTAACTTCTGTCATCCATAACTTCCAAACTAGAGGTTAAAACTAGATGAAATTCTAGAATTAGATACTTCTAACAACCAAAAAAATAATGTTATAAGCACAAAGTGAAAAATTCATTCGTGGACCAATGTGGACCCAAAAACTAGAGCACTGTTACACAAAATTTGACACTTAGTCAATTTTCCAACTTTACTGAATCAAAATATCTTGCAAAAATGTCTTCCACAAACACTCCACAACCTGTTAGAACCAACCAAAATGATTTGCAATGATCTGCACCATGATCTCCATATCAAGATACAATGTTGATATCAATGAAAACAATGCAACACATCGTTGTATACCTTTGTGCTTATCCCTCATGTTGATGTTGCCAACAACAACATCAATGACATCCTTCCAATAAATTTATGACTATTCTAGAATGATTTGGATCACATTAAAAAAAAAAATTGAATCTTTTAACAAGTTTAAGGAATTCAAATATTTATTGTAAAATGAAATAGGCTTACAGATCAAATTTCTCAAATCAAATAGAGGAGGTGAATTCACTTCAAATGAATTTGAAGACTTATGTGAAAATATGGGATAAGAAGACATTATTTTCTACAAGAACTCCACAACAAAATTGGGTTGTGGAAATGAATAATATAAAAATCCAAGAAATGGCTAGAGCCATGCTAAATGAGTTCAAGTTACTTGACACATTTTGGAGAGATGTAATTCATATAAAAGTGTATTTTAAATCATGGAAAAATTGAAATGAACCATAGAAAAACACCATATGAGTTATGGAAAGGAAGACCTATAGTGGAGAAGCATTTTAAGGTGTCTAGGAGCACATATTATATAAGGAGAGATGAAGAAGATTTAGGAAAGTTTGATTCTAGGGCTAAAGGAGGAATATTCATTGACTACTCTTCAAGAAGTAAAGCATATAGATGTTACAATAAGAGGTTGCACAAGGTCATTGAAAGTGTAAATGTGAAAGTAGATGAGGGAAGATACTACAAATAAAAGAAATAAGAAGTTGTTCCTCAAATGAGGAAATTTGAAAAGAAGAGGAAATATAGAAAGAAATTGAAGATGAGATAATTGAGTGAAGAGATCCAAAGACACCATCAAGAAAATCAGGGTAAGTGCACAAAGATGGGGGACAAAAAGTGGCCACTCTACTTTTTGGTCCCGAAATAGTGAAAACATGATTGCATTATAACAAAATGCGCTTGCATTATGGGTTCCTAGGCTTGGTCATTACCAAGCCAAAATGCGAGCGGGTTATAACATGCTTGTATTATGGTTTGAATTTCAAAAAATGCGCACGTGTTTTGCGTTGCATTGATTTTTTATCTCTTTCTTCTCCTTCTCTTTTAGTGAAACTATATACACAAAATAAAAATTTAAGTTGACATTTACACATGAACATTTACTTTCTTATAATTTAAGTTATATTTCATGTATAAAGTTTTAGGATGTTTGAGAGTGGTTTTAGATCTTTAGGAGTTATAATACAAATTCTAGTTTTTGTCCTCAATCTTATAATTTTTTAGACTTAGTCAAATTTCAGTAATCAACATGTCAAATTTCAGTAATCAGGATGTCAAATTTTAGTAATTAGCAAGTTGTATCATCTTTCTCTCTCTCTCTCTCTCTATCTCACTCATTGTTTATCCCTTATTCTCTAGACCTGTGAGGCATAGCTAATATTATTTAAGAGACTTTGGTTTGATTTTATATTTTTATATAGTTAATGTTGTTGGACATGGTTGATGTTTAGTTTCTGCAAAAAAAATAAAAAATATTAAGTTAGATCATATATTTAATTGATGTTAGTAGAATTTAATGTTTTGGTTATAAATTTTCAAATGTACTAATGTTTCTAATAAGATGTTGCAGGTGGGTAGCCCAAGTTCCTTAAATATTGGAGACAAAGTCCAAATGTTAAATGTTCATTATTGGTTTTTAATTTAGTCAAGGGAGTTTAATGTCAGAATGTAATTTGATTTTTATGTGAGTTTTTTTTTTGAAGGGAAATGTGTTTTCATTTGAATTATCCTTTTATTTGGATATTGTATTGAGGGAAATTGAAGGGTTGGGAGTTATTTTATTTTAAAGTGGAAATTTGAATGGTTGGAGGGGGAAGAGAAAATGAAACTGTTGTAGATTGTTCTCTTTCTTATTTTATTTTTACTCCTGGGAGGAAGGGGGGATGGCTGGAATGAATTGGTTGTAGGATGGTATTGGTTGGAAAAAGACTCCGTAAACTTGGATAGATTATTTGGGGTTGATCCTAACTTGGACAACCTAGGTATGCTTAATGGTAATTTTTGTGTTGTGATTGAATTCTTGAAAGATGATTGGAAAAATCATTTTTTGTTATTGTTTTGTGTAATAGGGGGTTTGGGTGTAAATAAGGAGCAGATCTCACCTAAGGGCTGAGAGTTTCCTTCGTTTTGGGTTGAGGAGGGTGTGAAGCCTCTCTTGAGGATTTTGATCAAATATGAATTGTATGGAGTTGTGAACATATAACAGAGAGATGTGAATGGCAAAATGGATTAATGTATGAATGAAGGTGAGTGGATATTGTAAGGTTGTTTATGGTGGTGATTGTGTGTGGAGAATGTTGGATGGATGGTGGTGGTTGTGTGTGGAGAATGTCGAAAGGATGGTGGTGGTTGTGTGTTATAAATGAATTTGTATGCTGAAAGCTTTGAATAATTGTTTATTCCCCAAGAGGGAAGGGAATCCCCCTTCTCACCCTTTACAAGAATTCAGAGAACAGGTTCTTCTTTATGTGTGATTCAATGTTAGTGTTTGTTTTGTTTTTATTAATTTGTTATTTGGCATTTGGGTTTTTGTCTCCCACTCAGGGGTAGAATTTATGTTTATCAGTTGAAAATATTCTTATTGATAGAATAGCTGAGTCGAATCATGGTTTTCTCATTGTGTCTTGGCTAGTGATGACCATTACATTGATATTTGGAATATCAATCGTTGCATAATAACAAATATGGTTTGTGCGTTCTTCTCTGCATATGTTTCATGTGAATTTTATAGCATATGGTTCCTTGGTAGTAATGCTGTCAATCTTTCTTTGTATTCCGCGAACTTTGATCTGTTGTTGCAACCAATTTATAACACTCTTAGCCTTCGTATCGTTCATGCAACCTTCAACTTGTCTTCACAGTTTAAACTAGTTCTCACTGCTTGCTAAGGACGACTTATTCTTTTCACCATGCATAACTGTTTCTCACATCATCTACTGTATTGGCATTCTCTATCGTTTATTAACCTGTTACTAGCAGAATAGATTTAAATGCCTCAGTGAAATTTCTAAAAATACCGTTATGCTGATAACCAAGAAAAGTTTATAAAATCCCACATTAACCATAGAATTCACATCAAGATATAGTAAGTAAATATATATTATTTCCTAAAAGGTTTGAAGGAAAAATCGTTTCAAACTTATCTTGTGTTAGCATCACATTCTGCAGCTGCGACATACTTGATTCCAAGCTTATCTTGTGTCATCTAAAGTTATGCGTTGGTAATGCATATTTGTTTTTGCATCATTTTAATTATTAAATGTTATGCATAATTGTTTCTGTAACGTTTCTATTAGTAAATGATATTTATATTTGTCTCTGCAATATTACAATTATCAAATATTATGTGTCATCCCAAGATATGTATAGTCGATGCATAATTGCCTTTGCGGTGTTTCAAATACTAAATGCTATGTGTTTTCTCTGAATATGTTTGATAACACATATTTCCTCCATATGGTGTTTCAATTATTATATGCTATGTACTAATAAATGTTATGAATGGTTAATGCATTCTTATCTCCGCAATGCTTCAGTTATCAAAAGTTGTATCTCTTTATACGTGTAACTAGTGGAGTCGACAACGTTTCATTTATTGCTGCTTTGAGTCATGGTTAAGCTTCTCTTAACACATCTTTATTTTGTGTTCTAGTGATCAACGTCTTTCAATTCCGCAGGTTTGATTATGGTTTCATCCAAAGACTGTTCATTCTGTTTCCGTGCATTCCCCTGTTTGTTGTTTGCTAGTCTTTTATTTGTATACAAAATATGGTGAAGATAATCATTATTCTATCCAATATTGCGATCTATAAAATGGGAGGTGTTTGGGAGTATGATTTCATATTAGTGTGTTGTAGTATCTATTGATCTTATCCACTCCATTGAATAAATTCTCTGCTTCTCCCAAATTTGCAGATTCTCATTTGCTTTTTGCACCATTTAAAACATGAGACCTTAAATCTATTTGGGGCTATGTTTAGGGTCATGGTAGGTCCTTAGGAATTTGAATGGTTCTTGAAATTCATTGGTAGGGATATATGTTGTTATGTTTAGCCTATTTGATATCGATAATTCCATATGTTTTTCTTAATACACACCCATTTTTATATTGTATCCAACGCCTCTATTGTGGTATCAAATAAATGATTAGTAACTTTAGTTTCTAATGCCTATGTATGCATCTTTGTGTAACATTCATGCTAAAATTCAAATTAAATTATTTATCTTGTCAATAGATTAAGTGTTATAATATTAAAGTATATATATATATAATAAAATAAATAAAACTATACATACATACATACATATATATATATACACACACACACACACACACAAATTCACATTAATACTAATGTTCAATTCTAAGAAACAAAGAAATAGTGTTCATCAAAGATAGCATTGTCCTTATTTTTAACCATGACCAAACTAATGTAGAGGTTGCACTATTTTCTTAGATACATTAGAAATTTTTTGTTATCATGAGTATGAGTTTTGCTAACATTAGTCTTTCTTTATTCACTCTTGTAAATTCAATTATTGGTTTGGTATGGAATTAATCTTTGTTTGTCATATAGATTTTAATTTCTTAACTTGGTTAAAATAATGTTGGGATTGTTCATTAACTATACCTTCTTATAATAACAATGTCTTGGTGACATTTAAGCCAAGTTGCTTAACGTTAATATTCTTTATTCCCTTTTGTAAGTTTAGGATTTTTATAGAAAAATATCTAACATTAGAAGAAAATCTCTTGTTCATTTGATGTGGGTTAGATTTAACTTATATAGTTATTAAATGCATCTCATTATGAAGATTTTAAATTTAGTGGAAGTAGATTATCTTAAAAAAAATTATTAGATATTTCATAAATTTAGTTATTCAGTTGCATTTAATTAGTTCATTATAGTATGGGAATTACAAGACCTCTCTCTCACACTCTCTCCTCCCTCTCCACTTCTCTTTATCTCACCATTCTATTTGTCTCTCTCTCCTTCCCTCTGTACTTCTCTTTATCTCACCTCTCTCCCTCCTTCCCTCCTTTCCTCCCCCCCCTCTCTCTCTTCCTTCCTCCCACCCACCTTCCATCTCTACTTCACTCTATCTAATTTATCCCTCTCTACCTCTCTCTCCCTCCTCTCTCTCAATCTCTCCAACTTCCTCCTTCCCCCCTCTCTCTCCCACCCACCTTCCCTCTCTACTTCTCTCTATCTAACCTATCCCTCTTTACCTCTCTCTCACCCTCCATCCTCTCTTTCAATCTCTCCACATTCCTCCTCCCCTCTCTCTCTCTCTCTCTCTCTCTCTCTCCCCCATCTTTCTATCTCACTCTCTCCTTCCCTCTTATACTCTACTTCTCCCTCTCTATCTCTCCTTCCCTATATACCCTATATACTTCTCTCTATCTCTCTCTCCATCTCTACTTCTCTCTCCCTCTCTTTCAATCTCACCACCTTCCTCTCTCTCTCTCTCTCTCTCTCCTTCCCTATATACCCCATATACTTCTCTCTATCTCTCTCTATCTCTACTTCTCCCTCCCTCCTTAACTCTCTCCCTCTCTTTCAATCTCCCCACCTTCCTCCTCTCTCTCTCTCTCTCTCTCTCTCTCTCCATCTCTGTCTCCCTCCTCCTCCTCTCTCCCTCTCTCTCCCTCTCCCTCCCTCTCTCAATCTCCTAGCCTTCCTCCTTCCCTCTCTATTTATCTCTCTCTCTCTCTCTCCCCCATCTTTCTCTCCCACTCTCTTCTTCCCTCTCTACTATCTATCTCTCAACCCTCAATCCTCAACCCTATACTTAAACCCTTAACTCTATACCCTAAACCTGATACCCTTAGCCCTATACCCAATATCCTAAACCCTAATCCATATTCCCTATACACTTATCCCTATACCCTCAACCCTATACCTAAACCCTAAACCCTACACCCTCAAACCTCATCCCTTATACCCTATACCCTCAACCTTATACCCTAAACCCTAAACCCTCAACCCAATACCCTCAACACTATACCCAATATACCATACCCTATACCCTCAACCTTGAACACTATCCCTCAACCCTCAACCCTATAACTTAAAATCTAAACCCTACACTCTCAACCTTATACCCTAAACCTTGAACTTTATCCCTCAACCCTCAACCCTATATTTAACCTTGTAACCTAAACCCTAAACCCAATACCCTCAACCCAATATCCTAAACCCTAATCCCTATACCCTATACACTTAAACCTATATCCTCAACCCTAAACACTATCCCTCAACCCTCAACCTTATACCTTAAACCCTAAACCCTACACCCTCAACCATCATCCCTATACCCTAGACACTCAACCATATACCCTAAACCTTAAAAATTATCCCTCAACCCTATGCTTAAACCCTAAACCCTACACTCTCAACCCTTAACCCTATACCTTATACCCTCAACCCTATACCCTAAACCCTATACCCAATATCCTAAACCCTATTCCCTAAACCCTATACATTCAACCTTGTACCCTAAACCCTAAACCCTAAACCCAATACCCTTAACCCTATACCCAATATCCTAAACCCTAATACTTATACCCTATACACTTAACCCTATACTCTCAACCTTGAACAATATCCCTCAACCCTCAACCCTATACCTTAAACCCTAAACCCTACACCCTCAACCCTCATCCCTATACCCTCAACCTTATACCCCAAACCCTGAACATTATCCCTCAACACTCAACCCTATACTTAAACCCCGGGTGATCCCATAATAGTGGTTTACAATTTTTGGCCAAACTAGACACTGAAATTATTATTTTTAACTAAATATTCACATTCGGGCACCTATAACGGCTAAACTGTGAGGAATTTGAAGATGGTACAAACTAGAGTCTCATCAAATTTTGTTTGTAGATTCTAAAAATATTTTTTTCAAATTTTTTGGAATCAAATTGCACTTCTTTTTCCATCTCCACGAAAATTGATTTTTGACAACTTGTTTTAAAAGTGACACACACCATTATAACGCATAACTTTTTTTTTCCATGAAGGATAAAATTCTAATTCTTTCAAATTTAGATTTTAACTTTGATATCTAGTGCTTCCACTTGGTTAGATATTTTATTGAATATTTTTCCTTAATCAAGTTTCAAAGGTCAAACGAATTATAATTTTAGACACGGTAGCGACCGTATTATAAAGCGTAGCATTTTTATATGTCAAAATTTATTTTATTTTGTTGGATCAAGGACTAATATCTAGTGCACTCATATTTTTAATTTTTTTTTTTGATAATCTTCTATTTTTCCACATCTGAGAACAAAAATTCATTTTCGATGAAAAACCTATGTTTAATAAAACTTAAAAAACAAATACATAACAAAACCAAAACATATTAAAATTATATTCATTGGATAGCTTGTTCTGAGGAATACCATAATCATTTGAAATAAATTTTAAATGAATTCATTTGACCCCCAAAAGCTAAATCAAAAGTGATTTTTTATCAGCATTTTGATAGGTGTAAAGGAGACGTATTTATAGGTATGGTTTAAAACTAGTGAGGTTCTATCCAAGGGGGTTTGATCTAAGGTGATTTGATCAAACCCTCTTCAATTGGAATCTTTAAAATGGAACTTTTTAAGGCTTAAATCATTATATTTTCTAAAAATATGTGATTTCAGCTAAAATTCGTTCCTCTCAGGAATTGTAAACCACTATTGTGACAGCACCTCCTAAAACCTCAACCCTAAACCCAATACCCTCAACCCTATACCCAATATCCTAAACCCTAATCCCTATACCCTATACACTTAACCCTATACTCTCAACCTTGAACACTATCCCTCAACCCTCAACCTTATACCTTAAAATCTAAACCCTACACCCTCAACCCTCAACCCTCATCCCTATACCCTACACCCTCAACCTTATACCCAATATCCTAAACCCTAATCCCTATACCCTAGAGAGAAATAGAGAGAGAGAGTAGTAGGGAGTGATGGAGGGAGAGGGGAGATATAGAGAAGTAGAGAGGGAAGGAGAGAGGGAGGGAGGGAGAGAGGTGAGATATCTAGAGAAATAGAGAGATATTGATGGAAGGAGAGGTAGGTAAATAGAGGCAGAGGGGAGATTGTTGGAACCTGAAATTTCCTACCATTTTTTGCAAAAATGATGAAGAAAATGGATTGCAACACTTAGAAATACAGTTGTAAAATCTGCCTCAGGAACCTACTTTGAAAAATCACAAAATGAAGCCGGTGCAATTTCATGCAAAATCACCTTGCAAGTATGTTTATCTTCCATATGTGAATGTGCACACCTGATTTCAGCTTTCTACGATTAGTTTTGACAAGGTTTCAAAGTACCAAGTTGGAGGGTGCGGAAAAAGTTTGTTGGCTGCACAGTGTTAAATATGCCAAAAAGGTCAACTTTGGAGGACAATATCTATTAGTTGGATGACTTTATTCATGAAATAATTGGTGTTTTAGACTCTCCCCATGATAATGTTCTCCCATGTCAATTTTCAAGACCCCAACATATCATTTGATATTTTTTCAAAACCAAAAGCAAATGGGTTTTACACAGTTTCAACATCTGCACTTCCAAAAAAGTTCATAGAGGACACTTTGGAATTCAATATCTTGTGAAGAAGATGGATTGATAAAAAACCATTTTGCACACATGTTAATTTTACCTAAATGAACTAATCCACAGGGTGGCAACTTCTCAGAATCATATTTGATATTTTTCCAAAGAGGGAAGTTGGTGAGTTTCAGTTGAGTTTAGACAAATACAGTATTTAAAACAGGCTAAGTAAGCAACTTTGAGCGTTAACAGTTTGCAATCCTGATGAATTCATAACAATCCATCTGACACCCATGCTCCCCTATCGTAATTCAACACTTCGGTGCATTTTCGTGGCTCTAGGATAATTTTTGACCATTTTTCCAAGGCAATTTTGAAGGCTACTTGACTCATTTTATCATTGTGAAAAGGGTCAAAAAGAAAATTATGCTGGCTATCCACTTCATTTAAAATGCATTTAAGATCTCTAATAGAATAATTGCAAGATATAAGGTGTCATGAAATTCAAATCATTTAGGGTTGTGCTAAGAAAGATTCTAGAGAAGAGACCTTTAGGAGTGTTTAACATAGTGGTTGAATTGAGTGGCATCAACAATTGGAACTAGTGGCATTCGTTAATGTCAGCTCTTTGTTTCCCCATTCACTAGTATGGTCACAATAATGGGCATGAAATAAATGTCCACCATAAGGAAGTAGTTTGTTGTGGCAAGAACAACTTTCCTTTATTGTTCAAATTAAAAGATCTTGTCAAAAAAGGAGAATGAGCAACATTCCTTTTAAACATGGATCCTAAATCTGATCAATTTCTTTAATGTTATTTTCTTGCATGGTCAGTCATCATACTTCCTAATTGCAAGACTATCATTTTCTAGATTGCAAAGGCGAATTCATAGACAAACCTAATGAGGAAAATTGCCCCTTACAAAAAGATGAGGTAGTCCAGAATATTACAAAATGAGAATGTTGATGGTAAATGGAAAATGTGAGCACTTCATAGCAGGGAACTCTTACATACTGAAAAGAGATAAGAAGCTACTTGCAACTATTTGAAGAAGATACTAGGTGAATCTAGTATTTACTGTGGGCTTCGGTTAAGCAGTCCTGAATTTGGAATCTTGGAGTGCACAATTACATCACTTTCACCATCAGTAGTAGAGGATATGATTAGTCATGGACTATATAATTTTAAGACAGTTTTGAAAAGTGGAGTGGATTATGGGAGAAAAAATATTATGTATATGTCTCTTGATAATTCCTTGAGTCCTGCACATACATTGTTCCAAAATATCACGCAAGAGGCAAAAGGGATTTATTTATGATGACACAAGGACTTTGAAGGACTATAATATCTAGGAGTCTTATATGTGACTATCAACAAATGCAGTCTGTAAGATATATTTGTTTGCAAGCGGATGGAAAAGGGTTTTGTACCCTAATGAACAAAGTGCTTTCTACTCTTGTCCTAAAATGGAAATCTCCAACCTAGTACTCAACAAGCTTTGCTTGATTATCGACAATAGTTACAGAGCCTATTCCTCAGAAAAAAAATTTAATCAAGGCTTACAGAATTTAGGCCTCAGAGGTATCATGTTTATGCATGTGGACCCCTAATCTGGGATGGAATAAGAATCTTCCCTTGAGGGTCCGTAAACTGGATGGATTGAATTAAATATTGTGTGGTAGATTTCAAACTTTGGATGGAGTTTTACAGGATAGTTATTTCGGGTATATAGGTTAGGATTCGGGCCTGAAGGAAATCATTGCCCTTTGGATCCAAATATTTAATAGAACATGGGCCTAAAGCATTGTGGGTACATAGCGCAGAATCTTGAGGAACATAATCTCGGCACCAAACGGGAATGTTTCTGGATATACACACCAAACACAAGTTTCAAATTTCAATACTATTGAAAATAAATGACATCAGTTAAGTCTATGGGAAGATACGAGTGCATTATACAATTAGAATAGAAATTTCCATTAATCACATATGAAAAATATGATGAAGGCACTTCTTTTGAGTTTGAGTGTCCAGCGATAGAAGATTTGGCTCATTGTTCACATAAGTTAGCAAATGAAGCAATAGAGATTGCAGCTGCAACTTTGCATTGTGATAATGATATGGTTCATAGAGGAATAAACTATGAAAGTAAAAAGAAAATAGCTTTGATTTGGCACCCTCAAATTACGCTTTGATGTTGGTGTTACAATGCAGAAGTTTTTCACTTCAACACTTCACAAGTAAAAACGTACTGCTGATGAGGTTCATCAAGCAGTATAAGGATTAATGAATGCACTCCATATGTTCAGCTAACTATTAGCTATGGCAAGCCCTAATACACACGGCTTTGACGAGAAGAAGATAGAGTTGCACGATTGACCACTATAAACATTTGGTTGATGCTACTGAAGTTCATAGAGAAATAGAAGAACGCGAAGGGGTTGAAAATACAATGAAAATCTTGAAGAGAATACAGCTCAGTTGTTAATGATGGTTGGTCCCAGGTTGTGACAATATTTCGGCAGATGGAATTCATTGAAATCCATCCTCAATCATTGTGTGAAATAGTGGATGCATCATTGGTTGCGACAACGTCACAACATTATTCTCTTAACATGGCTTCGTTCTTGACTCAGCATACTTTCCTGATAGTGCTTGTCACTTGATATTTTTGAAGCTTGTTACTGTAATTTTCTAGTCATCTAAGACACCAATGCGCAATCATATTGAGATATTTCCAGTATTATCTTGGTGTGCTTGATCTAGGTATGTCCTTAAGCATAATGCGCGATTGGTTAATTGAAGAAAAGGATGTGAATCTCCATAAGATTGGCACGATGAACACATGGAAACCCTAAAACCGGTGCATGCAAAAGATTTATCAGAGAGAAAATAAATAATCAGGGTGAGTGTGTTTGAAGTCTCTTCAAAACTCTGATAAAGCAGTGAAGCAACATAAACGCCATCGAAGAGACATGGACATTTTAGAGTGAGATTATTCAAGATCTCCTCGAAATCCCGAATGACAGAGAAAAGCATTAGAGAGAGATATGAATATCGAAGGGATAGAGTGGTAAGTCTATTTGATCCTCCGATGATGGTAAAACATGTTTGATATTTTACTTGCATAAAATGTGGCGGGAACCTTATATGAGGAGATTTACCAAATTTATTTCCTTGTGAAAACTATGGTAAGAAATATTTGGATGTGGGGTAAAACTACTAAATAAATATTTATTTAAATGATTAAGGTAGGAGCGTGATGTTATTTTGGGAGATAAAATGGTGTAAAATGCAATTATAAATATTTTCTCAAAATGTGAAATATTTCACCGTAGAAGTTAAGAGAAAGTGAAGTAGCAATGTGGGTAATTATTTTATCCAAATAATTTATTTATTGGGTGAACACACGAATGCAAAGTTTTCAGCAAAAGAAGGATAAACATTAAAATCAATTCTCATGGAGATACAAAAATGAAGATTAGAATTAAAGTATTTTAATTTTCCAAAGATAAATTAATTAAATGAAGAGTTGCACTAGATGGACATGAAGGGTCATAACCCTAAAAATGCAATGTATATGTGACAAATGGAATCAATCATTGAGAATAAAAAATAGTAGTAGTTAGGAAATCATCAGTAGTTAGATAGGTTGATCAGTTGCCTCAACAAAAATATCATGATGTGTATTTCAAAATCTTTTGAAGTAATATAATGAACAAGAAGGCTTAATTTGGTGATCAAATTATGATGTCAATTGTGTGTTGATAGTATATGATTATTTGGTCGTCTCTAGTTTGGTGCTTTCTTATTATTTAAATTGGTCTGTCAAGCTCAATTTATCAAGGCATATTTGTTGTTCTTGTGTGGTTTAATTAATTGGTTTCTTCAAAAGAATTAAAATCCTTTTAACATTAATCTGGGAGCATCATTTGGATCGATAAGGAGAGGCCTATAATTGATAAAATTATCATACTATCTCCAGTTTGATTCTATCTTGTTATTCAAATCAAAAGTATATTTGATTTGTCAGGGAACACTTGCTGCTTTTGTGTGATTCAGTTAACTGGTTCCTTCAAAAGGATTAAAAATTCCTATTAATTAATCACAGTAACCTAAAAAGAATCATTTGGATCGATAAGAAGAGTCTAATAATTACATTCTTGCACGTTTATACAAGGTATAAACAATCACAAGTGCCAAACAATTTGAACTATATCTAGCAAGTAAGTCACATATCATTCACCTCTTGAATCCATTAACCAAATAGGATTAGGCACTGGTCATTAAACATTTCATTATAGAAACCTTAAAAGATCTCATTCATATCTTCACATCTTAAATTTCAGTGTTAGGAGTAGGAGTAGTTAACAAACCTTCATCTATTCCACATTTCATGCCACTATGGGTAGATCCTTAAAACCAACCAAGTCACATAACTTGCTTAAATTTGTATTAGTTATCAAGGTTCACCCACCTAGGTTTAGCATAGCCTAAAGTGCAGGGAGTCATCAACCACCTAGGTTAACTCCATTTGTTAGTTCAAAAATGTTGTAAGTCTGACCATAGAGCCTGGCATCCTCTTAGGATTTACAACCTGCATTTTTGAGACCTAATAGAGATAAAGATAAGTAGAGAGGGAAGGAGAGGTAGAGAGAGAGGAGAGATACATAGAAGTATAGAGGGAATGAGGGAGGGAGGGATGGAGAGGCAGGGAGAGAGAGGTGTAGAGAGAGAGAGAGTGGTAGGGAGTGATGGATGGAGAGGTAGGTAGAGAGATGGATTGGGAGATATAGAGTACATAGGGAAGAAGAGAGGGAGGGAGAGGTATGGAGGGAAAGAGAGGGAGGTGAGAGAGAGATAAGATAAATAGTAATAGAGAGAGTGGTATGGAATGGAGGGAGAGGTAGGTAGAGAGGGAGAGGGGAGATAGAGAGAAATAGAGAGGGAAGGAGAGAGGGAGGGAGAGGTAGGGAGGGAGAGAGAGAGGTGAGAAAATTAGAGAGGGAAGGAGAGAGTGAACAAGAGGGAGGTAGAGAGATGTAGTGAGGGAAGGAAGGAGGGAGGGAGATACAGAGAAGTAAAGAGGGAAGAAGGGGGGGAGGAAGAGAGAAGTGAGAGAGAGATAGAGAGAGAGAAGGATGGAGGGAGGGAGAGAGGAAGAGAGAAGTGAGATAGAGAGAATTAGAGAGGGAGAGAGAGAAATGATACAACTTACTAATTACTAAAATTTGACTAAGTCTAAAAAATTATAAGATGTTCCAAAAACTAGAATTTGCATTATAACTCCTAGAGATCTGAAACCACTCTCAAACGTCTTGAAACTATATGCATGAAATATAACTTAAAGTATAATAAAGTAAATGTCCATATGTAAATATCAACTTATACTTAAATTTTTATTTCATGTATATTGTTTCACTAAAAGATAAGGAGAAGAAAGAGAAAAAAAAAGAGAAAAAATTTCAATGCAGAATAAAATGCACTTGCATTTTGTGAATGCATTCAAATAACGTGAGAAAATTATAACATGCTCATGTTTTTGTCTGCTTTGGGAATTTCCAAGCCTTTGTCTTGGATTTTCCTTGAATTTCCAACCCAAAGGCTTGGATTTACTTTCCAATGCCCAAAGACGTGTTTTTATAGATTCTAAAAAAATTCACATAATCTTGAGCACGCTCCCCATCAGGTTTGCACGTGTTTCAAGGCCAAGTAAAAAACACATGGGTAATGTTAAGAACTCTCTTAGCTATCTAAGCATGCATTTTTTTTCACATTTTGAGTATGTTAAGGCTATCATCTTTAATTTATTTCTCCATTTTTGATCAAAAACCAATGTTTGATATTTTTAACCATTCATTGAAATTTCAAATAAATTATATTTTTAGAAACTAGAATTCATTCTACACATTCAAAAAATAATAATTAATTTTTAATTAGTTTTCAAAAAATTTAGGGGGGAGTACGCTCAAATTTCTATTTTTAGGATGTGTCTGGACTTTGAAAATTAGTAAAAAATCATATATTCATTAAAAAATTAGCAAAAAAATCAGGGATAAACTACATGGTGTTAGATAATTTCTCACTGAAGCGATTTTAAAATACTAAAAAAAAGTCAACATTTTAGGGGGGCCACACCATACACTATGTTATATTTTTTGTAAAAAATAGGACCAATTTGTGTGGCCCCCCTTTTTTAACCCCTTAATCTCTACCATTTTGAAAATAAAATAGTAGTTTAGAAAGTAGATTCAGAGCACTCCGACTCTTGTTTTTGTTGAATCTTAAAATTTTGAGTGTAACTATCTTAAATTTTTCATCCAAGGTTAGTGTTTCCTGATTTCAAAAAAAGTGGCCACTTAAGACCCCCTTTTTCCCCCATCTTTGTGCACTTACCCATCATCTAAAACACCACCTAGATTTTTCTGAAGAAATCATCTAGAAGTTTTGATTATAGGTGATAAAGATGGAGAAATTAAGATAAGAAGGAGATTGGCTAATACTTTAGATCATGAAACTATGTCATTGCTTTCCAAGATAGAACCTGATAAATTCAAAGAAGCAAGTGAAGACAAATATTGGATAGGGTCCATAGAGGAGGAATTGAATAAAATTGGAAAAAATGAAACTTGGGAACTTTTCCCAAGAACTAAAGAAAAAAATGTGATTGGCACTAAGTGGGTCTTCAAAAATAAGCTGAATGAATATGGTCAAGTTGTAAGGAACAAGGAAAGGTTGGTATGCCAAGGATATGCACAAGTAGAAGGTATCAAATTTGAAAAAACCTTTTCCCCTCTTGCTAGATTGGAAGCTATCAAAATATTTTTAGCATTTGCCAATTTCAAAAATTTCAAGGCCTATCAGATGGATGTTAACTCTACCTTTCTTAATGGAAATCTAGAGGAAGAGGTATATATTGAACAACCAAAAGGATTCTTATTGTAAAGAAATAAATATTATGTGTGCAGATTGAAGAAAGCTCTTTATGGACTAAAACAAGCCCCCAAAGCATGGTATGCAAGACTTTATAAATACCTACAACAATAAGGATTCAAGAAGGGAATTGTGGATAACAATATTTATATCAAGATTGTGGGTAATGATTAGTTGATAGTTGTTGTGTATGTGGATGATATTATATTTGGAGGAAGTAGTCACAATATGTGTCAAACATTTTCTATGGAGATGCAAAAAGAAGTTGAAATGCCTATGCTTGGTGAGTTATCTATCTTCCTCAGGTTATACATTTCTCAATTAGATAAAAGGATATTTATTACACAAACCAAGTATGTTAAGGAAATGTTGAAGATGTTTATAATGAAGGATTTTAATCCTATGAGTACACCCATGGTAATGAGATGTAAATTAAGGATGATGAATTACCGAGGAAAATCAGACTCTTTATAGGCCAATGCCTGGAAGCTTGTTATATGTGACAGCTTCAAGACCTAACATTATGCAATAAGTTGGTATAGTGGAAAGGTTTTAGGACACACCTAAAGAAACTCATGTGCAAGTAGTAAAAATGATACTCAAATATTTAAAAGGTACATTAGATTTTGGCTTATGGTACCCAAGAGGTGAAGATTTCACCATAACAACATATACAAATGTAGATTGGGATGGTAGTATTGATGATAGAAAGAGTACAAGTGGAGGTGCATTATTTCTATGAGATAATATCATTTCATGGTTGAGTAAGAAGAAAATTTCAATTTCACTATCCACTATAGAGACGAAGTACATTGCAACATCCTATTACATCTAGGTTCTTTGGATGAGGCAAACTGTGAGAGATATCAAAGTTGAATATGACAACCCTATATCTATATTATGTGATAATATCAGTGTAATTAATATTTTAAAAAATTCAGTCATACATTCTAGATCAAAACATATTATCATCAAATATCATTTCTTAAGGCAACAGATGGCCTATCAACAAGTAAAGTTGGAGTATATTGCTACACAAGAATATATTGTAGACATTTTCACCAAGCCACTTCTGAAAGAGACTTTTGAGTACTTAAGGAAAAATTTGGGAGTGATATCACTCTCATCCAATCACTAAATCCTTAAGAAGAATCATGTGTTGAGGGGGAGCTATCCATTGCTTTATTTTTTAGCCCCAAGAATCCTTTGCCATTGATGTCAAAGGGAGAGGAGTAGAGTAAGGGGGAGCATTTCAGTTAGGGGGAGACGTATCTTCCTGTTGTACTTGTAGATCATTTCCTTACAGGGTTTCCATCAATAACAAAGGGCCAGGGAGATTTTTGGAAGTTGTTATAATTGATTCCAAAGGTATTTGAAGACCAAGATGGTTTGTTGAGGGATTCATTTATGGCATAATAGAGGCACAAAGACAAATAAAATAACATAAAAATTATATTATTTCTAACGGCTAACCCTTAGACTTTTGGCACCGTCTTTAGAATATTTAAAAATAAATTAAATATATTTTTAAATATTCTAAAGAGGGTGCCAAGAGTCTAAGGGTCAACCCTTAGAAATAATATAATTTTTATTTTATTTTATAAATTAAATTTATTTTTTCATAGTATGGCCGAACCCCTTAGTGGAGTGCCACATTTTTTGGGGATTTATTTTTAAAAATAAATTAAGTATAGGCATCGGCCCCTATTGGAGCACCCAAAATAGAAGTGAAAGGGTGCATAGAAAATGAGGTGTTGCATCCATTTTGAATAGACATGTTGATTGATGAATCAACCCCCTTGGTGAAGATACTTAAAGATATTGTGGAGTCCATTTGAAATAGCCATTCAT
Source organism: Sequoia sempervirens (assembly GCA_007258455.2). Classification (NCBI taxonomy): domain Eukaryota; kingdom Viridiplantae; phylum Streptophyta; class Pinopsida; order Cupressales; family Cupressaceae; genus Sequoia; species Sequoia sempervirens. The sequence continues at coordinate 331,737,699 of VDFB02271358.1, read as the reverse complement.
TGAATATTATTCGTATAGGGATCATATTTTAAAGGAACATAGCTGCATAATTTTAAAGATATATGAGAAGATCTATATGAGTTTTATGAAAGAATTTATGAAGGATATTTGAAAATTATAAAGGTATATTTTGATGAAGTAGTGAGTAGATTTATGAAGGTGAATTAGGGAAAATATAAGAAGAAGTTTCAAATAAATTATTATATTATTAATTCAGAGGTTGGTGTCTTTGAATTAAGAAGATCGAGAGGTTGGTGCCTCTCGATAAAAGAGATTGGTCTCTCTTATTGAGTTGGTGCTTAGTGACGAGGATTGGTGTCTCTAGTGGGTTGGTGCCTATGAAAGAAGTTTTGTAAAATAAGTAGGTTGGTTCCTACAAGAATATCTATATATAAGCAATATTTTGTCATGGTTTTTTCTCGCAAGGGTTTCCACGTAAATCATGTGTTCATCTTGTGTTCTTAATTGCTAGATCTTGCATGTGTTCTATTGATATGGTTAATTAAGTTTTAAAAAGTAAAAGATTGTTGTTATATTTATTCACCCCAAATATTAGTATAATTGAGTGCTCTTCACTGCATCTATGTTCAATTAGTCAATTTCGAAAATGCATGCATACAACCCAATGGACCAACATATCCCTTATTAAGAAATTCACTGACCTAAATGTGTTACATTTAATTTATCAACTAGGGAATCAAAATTTCTTGGATGGTGCTAACACTTTATGTGCAATTAAGAATTCTAAGTTGTGCTAATCAATTGTGTATAGAAGATTTAAATAAAATCAACTTCATCTAGAAATAAGCTTAACTAAAAATAACTTTATCTAGGAGAAAAACTAACTACATAACAATTGCTATGGGTAAATGCTCCTGTGAGGACACTGACTAATAACTCGATTATGTTGTAACTACTTGAAATAATTATTGATAGCAATTAATTACTACTTAATAATTTAACTCATCTTCAAATCAGGAAATACTTAATAATTTATTCTAATTTTAGTAATAATATAAACTATGTAAGGAGCATTGTAGTTACTTCAAGTGGGCCTTGCTTGAGTAGTTGTAATCCCATAATATCTCTTTTAAATATTAACTCAAAATTTCATGTAATTGACTAAATCTATCTTTATTGCAAATCAAACTTATAAAACAAATTGATAATAAAGTATCAATTGATATAAAAAGTTATTATATCAAATCTACTAACAATAACATACTAGATCCTTGACCTCTCAGAAGATCTAACATATATATAGGATCCTGGGTGTTTGATTATTATTGGATTCAAAACAACTTGTAAAAACCATAATCCCTCAAAAACATAGGAAGATGACTCAATATTATTTTAAAAAGTAATGAAAAACTAAGAATGTGGAGGTGAGAGTGTCATAATCACATTAAGACTTTGCATAATAAATAAGACAATTGTAATTGAAAACATGCTCGACAGAGCATAACTATTTATGAGCAATGATCCATCATTATTACAAATATCTTCTTTCATCCATGATTATCTCTATCTAGTGACAACGCCAATAAAGATAGAATGATCTATAAATATATCATTTCCACAATATTCACTCATTGCCTCCATCAACTATGGAATATTGCATGTGTTATAGGTGATCATCCCCTTGATTGCAAACTAACATGCACCCTTTGCTATGGGTTGACAAGTATTTTTCTACAGGTTGATAGATCCTTTGCTGTAGGGGCTAGTTAATTTCAAAGGAATCTCTTCATCATTAATAACCATAATCAACATAAAACTCTATTAATTTCATAAAAATCATAGATTCACACAATAATTTAGCAATATAATATATATCATCCTTAATGCTTTAATTCTTAAAAATAAATAGGAAGGTTTGGGTAATATATTTGAAACCATAAAAATATCATGAAAAGTATGAAACTTAAATAAGGAAAAGAGGACAATTTCAAGACTCATCAAGAGGCATTAAAAAATATTAGAGGAGTTGGCATCAATGAAGAGCACTTTGATGGACATGTCATTCTCACCATAAAGAACACAATGCAAATTCAAGGGAATTTTGTGATAAAAATTATTTGGAGAGCTTGGGAAGCCATGAAACCCTAGAGTTTTTGGAATGATTCTAGATTTTGTGATGGGCTTTTCATCAACCAACTTAATATCTATTGGTCCCCCATTTTACAAGACCATGGTCGCCCATTGGAAAAGCTACCTTGGGTGAATGCCTTGAGATTTCACAAGAAAGGAATTTGAACCTTGAAATACCTCTTCTCTAGAGCCTCAATAAATCTCTTTTCATGGAATGAAGCTAAATCCAAATTTCACCTTTCTAATTAGTATTATGAATCTTTTGATATAGTTATGGGGGGTAATTTTGGCTAATATGGTTCACAAAAATCGCATCAGTTCTTCCAAGCTTGGTGGAAATATTAGAAGTGTGGTCCAAACACCACTTTATAAAATTATAAACCATAACATGGATACCGTTGGTTCTCTCCCCACTTTCCCATGGTTCCTATGTTAAATGAGCAATGCCATTTGTAGTTGTCTATCTTAGTTTGGCCAAGTAGATTTAATACCATTTAGTCAACTATTTTGGAACCTAAATTGGCTCACTTTGTCCAGTGTATTATTTTACAAGGCCTTCCTATTGGCTCTAGGTTATCCCATTTGGGAGTTCTTGACCCTAATTTCCCATTCTATGGGCATTTGGAGTCTTTTAAACACATATTTTGGTTCTATCCTAGAGACCATAATTTTTGGACCTGGATCCATGATTTATTCAAGCCCTTTAGAATAGAGCCTTTTGTATGGAACATGATTCTCTTAGGGGACTAGCCTTTCATCCCTTATAAATTTTACTAGATATGACATGCTTTTAGGGGGGAGATTCTCCTTAGTATATTGAAAGATATAAATTATTCAACTATTTTTGCGAATGATTCTATTGATTGATATGTTTCACCTTTTTCTAAAGATATGACATGTTCTAATGTCTTATTGCATATTCAAGTGCAATCAAACAAAGTTTCAATTGAGGTAACCCACTTACAAGTACTCCTTGAACACTAGAGTAATGCCCCTTGAGTGGTGGCCATAGTTCCTCCATCCCCCTCTTCCTCCAAGGGCCACTCAACTCCTCATGAGTGTTGACATGGAAGGATTATTTATACTTGAGGTATCAAAGAGACTCACTCCCAAAATTCTACCCCAATTGTAAGAAGGGATCATGGTCAATGAGGTTGGTTGGGACTTACTCATCAACACTCCACCTCTTCTCTACTTGTGGGAGGAACCTCTATGTGGCCTATTAGTGGTGCTTCTAGCTGGTTTGCTTCCAATTTTTTTCCTCAAATGTCTATATTTCTCCAACCCATGCTCATGAAGAAGAATAATTGAAAAAGAAAAAGAAAAAGATGATGATGGGTGGGACCCTCCCATGGATACTTTAGACCACACTGATATATAGGGAAATCAAAATGAATGGGATCATCCTCATCCTATATAGGGTTCTTTCCTTTTGGTCATTTTAAGGATGTAAATTCTTATATTGAATCCTTTTATCTATTAATTATTAATTTCAATATTGTTGAAGTAGGGTGAATTTGTCCATTACAATGAAAGCCTATAAATTAAGAGATTGGAGGGCGGGTGCATGAAGATGGGTAGCAATTTTGTGGCCACTTTTTAAATTTTTTTTTTAAAACTCATAACTCGAGCGCGTTATAACACACTCATGTTATGGCTTGGTGTGCCAAGCCTGAGGCTCGGCCACCATAAAGCCATAACGTGAGCGTGTTATAACGCGCTCACGTTATGAAATGTTAAAAGCAAAAAAAGAGAGGTTGAATTCATTTTCATTTCTGATTGTTTTTCTCTTCTTGCTCGCAGCCAAAAACACCAAAATTCCGCGCTCACGTCCTAGGAGGAGATTTTTTGCAAAAATATTCATCAATGGTTGATGATTCACTACCAGGATGCCACCACATTGATGAGGAGGTCAAACAAGTAAGGATTTTTTGTTTTTTTTTTTGAATTTGTTAGTTTTAGGTTGTATTTGATATTTATTTTTTGAATTTGTAGATGTTAATCAACCTGAAAATCCTCCTCAAAATCCACAACAAGAACAAAATCCTCAACCACAACAACAACCTCCTCCACCAATCCCTCAATACCCTCCTGACACTCAACAAAATTTAATGGGTGAAATTGAGAACAATAAAAAATAAATTAAGGATTTAATCGGGAGGTTGAACGATCCAAATAGTTCAACTGTGGAAAGAATGACCTTGGAAACTTCACTGCAAGATATGTTAAAAAATGTAGATTCAATCAGCAAATAATTAACTGGTTGGTAGAATAGGAGGCAGGCGACTAGGGATTTTTACCAAGATAAATTGTCATATAAAGATGTTAAAGATTTAAAAATTACAAAAGGTGATTTGTGCACATTATTCACTAACCCATGGTCAAATGAAAATCTCTCCCTCAATGTGAAGAGGTTTCCTATTCATTGGTGCCACCACCAAGAGATTAGGAAATATTTTTGGGATAGGTGGTATATGGTTTTTGATGACCCACCATGCAGCAATTGTGAAGTCCCACGGTATTTCCTCAGGAAACTATATGCTGAGTTAATCTTGAACAAAATCCCAAATTATTTTGATATGAGGGACTTCCAGGGGAGAGGTGGGGGGTTGACACAAGATAGACTCGGTGCACAATCGAATCCTACGCGGCAAGCGAGATGACCTCTCGCTAGGCCACCTCATGAGCACATCGTCATCCCTTTCATCATGAAGGAGAGTGCCGACGAAGAGACTCTGCATGCCATCAACTCTTTGAAACAAAGTGTCATCCAACATGCTAGCCCTCTTATACAATGCCATCCAGGGGAGTCTTCGACAGGTGGGCTTTGATCCCATGTGTGTCAATCTTGCGGGGTGACTTGTTCATATGACCTCACCGACACTCAAGAGGCTACTGCACATGATCCATCTACAACTATGGATATGGAGAGGGAAACTGACATTTTGCATGGTGTGTATGGAATTGATACTTAGGTAAAGTTAGCATGTTCATTGAATTTAATTTATTAAATTTCTATTTTGAAATGCAAGATTAACCAATTTAGTTTTATAATTTTAATAAACTTGCAGGGTCACAGTGTTGATACTGGATACATTGGCCCTACACCTACTTATTTCTGCAGTACACCTATCGGTGGGGTATGTAACTAGTAAACAATTATAAATTTATTACATGTTAATAGCATTGTTTTACGAATGGTATTTTAATATGTGATCTTGGATGTTGAATAGGATAATATTGGAGGCTTCGAGGGAACACCTCCTGGTGCCAGTGGGTTTAGTCAAACCTTCACGCAGGTAATAGAATAAAGAGTTTAACTAATGAATTGTACTTAATAGATTTGTGTAGTTTATATTTATATCGTTGATTATGTTGCATTGCACATCATTCAAACTCAAAGCATTACTTCACATTCCATAACTAATAACTAGATGTTGATAGATGACCAAATTTCAACTACAATATAGTTATTTAGAAAGTCAACATAAGCAGTGATGCAATTACTTCACATAGCATAAGTAATAAGTCTAGGAGCAACTTCCAATTGCATTTGCTTGTCATGGAATTCCATGAGACCACATTTTATTGAGGCATCTTTTCAAACAGTTCACTACCTTGTCTATGCTCCAAACTAGGCACCCCTTATGGCCTGCTCTCACATATCTGAAACTCACTTGCAACTCTTTTGGAGCAACTGTCCTAAATCTGGCTTTTAACACTGAATTAGGCCATAATTAGGCCTCTTTTTCAAAGAGACACCTCTCCAAACAAACAACCAACACTTGAAACCTCCAAATAGTCAAAAGAAAGCCAAGAAAACCTCAGATGTTTCAACTTTCAGGTCTCCTCTCGCTCATTTAGACCCCTTTTCATCAAACCATCACTTTCCTTGCAATCAATTAGGGCTTATTGAAACTATTATGCCCTGACCTCTCACAAGCTTATATTAACTTCAATCAGGCTTATTTATGCCTGTACATGCTCATTCCATCCTCAAATAGTGCTGCCCCAAAGATCTACATACACTTCCTTCACAAAATCACTTTTTTTTCACTAGTTTTCACCCTCTTTCACCTAGGGTTTCTCACTTATTCACTTCTCTAACCACTTACAACCTCTTAGATATTATAAAAACCCTCCAATTCGCCTGCTCTCATAGTTTTTAGAGGATTCTATCCACTTCTAAACCCCTGTCCTCTTTTCACTCACTCTAGCCTTGTTTAAAAGGCACCAAAACTGGTTTTTCACTAAGGCAGCGAGGAGAACTCACACAAAAAATTCACCAATAAAATTCCCTATCTTATACACCTACTCCTACTTATCGGTCCATTCCACCAAGAAACAATTGCTACAGAAAGGTGGAATGGAATTTTTAGTTCATTTGGGCAATCAAACCCTTAGCCCCTGTTTTCAGACCACCTAGAGAAATCAGGCCACCAAAAGCTTGAAACTCAATATCAAATGATCAAATTAGTTGTAAATTGATGCCAACACCTAAATTATTCAATTCAAACACATTACAAATGCACTACCACCTGCATGGAATCGTACACTAGCAGATGATGGAGGAAAACACATAAAATAACAGTATAACAGTGATATTTTATTAGTTTTCTCCTTAAAAATGCTTCAACAACAGCTAACAATGATGAATCAAATATTTTAAACACTTTCCCAATAATTTCAACTTCCTAAGTGCCTACGATTGCCTCTAAAACTACCTTGACTCTTCATATTCCTCCACTTGACATCTTTTTGCATTTTTACAACATTGATTGACAACTTTTGTTAAGATTCTGCAACTTTACAATTTATGCCTAAAATGACTACCAAAGACCATTAAAAACTAAAAAATGGCTATTTAAGCCTTATTATATCATGAAAATACCTATACAACCTCAAAATCCTAAATTTTCCTCATGGAGGCATGCTCTTGTAAAGGTGCACCTGCACCACTTTTTCAAACAGCTCACCACCTTTTCTATGCTACCACATTTTACATACATGTCTACCAAATAATTTTATCAAACAATTCATTTCCTCACTACTATGGCTAAAAGCTTAAAAAGGTTCTTTCCAACAAACTATGGATGCTTGGAAAAAATCTATCAAAGCATAATAGTAAGTAATAACATAGACAAGACAACTAATAGTTTGAAAAAATGCCTCGAAGAAATGTGGTCTCATGGTGATGGAATGCCATTCCATCACCATGAGACCACATTTCTTTGAGGATTTTCTTCAAAAAACTCACCACCTTTTATATGATACCACATTTTCCATACATGTGTACTAAAGCATTTTATCAAACTACTCACTTCCTTGCTACTATGGCTAAAAGCCTAAAATAGGTGCTTTCCAACAAACTATGGATGCTTGGAAAAATTTCTATCAAAGCATAATAGTAAGCAATAATACCATAGAGAAGGCAATGAACTGTCTAAAAAAATGCTTGAAAGAAATGTGGTCTTTTGGTGATGGAATGCCATGACATGCATTTATTTGTAATGGCATTCCATCACCACAAGACCCCATTTCTTTGAGGCATTTGTTCAAACAGTTCACTGCCTTCTCTATGCCACCACAGTTATTGTACATGGTTACAAAAGCATTTTATCAAACGGTTCAGCGACTTGCTGCTATGGGTAAAAGCCTAAAAACATGTGCTTTCGAACAAGATATGGATAGGGAAAATAGTAAGCATGATAGTCAGAAATATATAGTTTAATAAGTTCTCAATTTTTTTTTCATTATCTCATACATTATAAGTCATGACGTGGATCGCTATTGTAGTTTTTGTGATTGAATAATTTGTTGTTTTATTTTTAGATGTTGCAAGCGGAAACACCTTCGAATGTGACGAGGGCAATGGAGATCAGTGTTTCATCTGCTATAGAATCCTCAATGGCTCTGACAGGGGAGGTATGGGGAAAATTACTAAATTTCAATTCACATTCATTGCTATAGATGTTAGTTTGTGAAAAATCAAACCATTATTGATTCGTAGTGTAATTTCTATTTGGATGGTTTATACAAGGCTTGAGCATGCCTCAGCATGGGCGTGTGAATATTTCCCTTGTGGAGAGTGATCATGAGATGGTGGTAAGTGATTATTTTATTAAATATATTATTTTTTATAATGTAATTTCTATATATTAATGTCTTTTCTTCTTATTGTAACAGTTAAAAATTCACCAAGAACTAAACACTAGGAGGAGCAATAGGAGCACTCCTTGAGTGCAACACAACAAGTGACAAACCTCTCGTCATCCGATCGACAAGCAAAGGGAAATAATTTATTTCCAAAGCATGGAGAGCAATGACTTTTGATTCCAGAGCCCTTTGTTGTATGCCTACATGGCAGTTTTGTACATATTTTGTATTAAATATATTTGACATTGTATGCCTATATGGCATTCTCATAAGCCTATATGGCTATTTTGTACCTATTCTTTAAACTTATATCAACATATATTGATGTATGCATACATGGCTATTTGGTTAATACAAATCTTTTTTTATCAATGGTGTCCATATTTGCATTATAAATTCATGGTTCAATAGATATGAGTTATGTGTATTCAAGTGTATAATTTACAACTTATGTGTATACTTTGTGACTTACGTGTGTTCCAATGTATACTTTGTGAATTACGTGTTTTCATGCGTATACCTTGTATTTGTGCATATACTTTGTATTAATTTGTGTATACTATGTATTCGTGTGTATACTTCAAGGCTTACATGTTTTTGAGTAATTGTGCTTCTTCATGGTTTGTCTTGAATACTAATTTGATTGATGCTAAACAACTTTATGTAAAAGCAAAAAACACATTTTCAATTGGTATTCCATGAAATGATTCATAAAAAGATTTCAAAAAGTATCCTTGATATTACAAAAATATGTGTTTATACACTTCAATTGTGCAGTTACCCTTTGGTTCTTTCAAAGAAAAATCTGCCTATGCCACTGTTACACTGCATAGGTAAACCAAATTTTGTATTGTGGAGCTATATTAAGCTACCACTCTCAAGACCAATGTAACAATGATGCAAATAATGTTTGAGATTGCAAGAAGACATCAAAATGGCTAGTGTACTAAACAAATTCTTATGATTTCTAAAGAATGTTGATAACTCTACTCAGTTGGCTTCTTTGTACTAATGAACCCAAAACGAACCGAACCCCCCTCCAAAAAATTTTGTCCGAATCGGCGAACCGAACCCCTAAACTTGAACCTGAACCTCAGACAACCTCAAAACCTCTTCCAACACTCTTTATTCTACTTGCACAAACTTAATTGACCACCAAATTATGTTGCCCCTTGACTTTACCCAGTTTTACTCCCTCAAACCTCTCTTTTTCATTGAAAACCCCTCTTTTCCCAACTAGGGCATCATGCCATAACATAATTTTGACCTCCCCTATGCTTACAGACCTTTTGAACAAATCAAACACCACAACCTCACTCTATTTCCAACCTATTCTAACTTATTCTCAAGCAATTTCTTCTTTTCACCTCTTCTAGCCTTGCTTTTAAGGCCTAAATTCTAAATTTTCAATAGGGGCAACGTTAGTAATCTCTTCCAATGCTATTTTCTTATTCCTACTCCCTATCCTACTTATATCAGGTCGATTCCACTGAAACACAGCCTGAACAATAGGTGGAATTGCCTATTTCAACATATTACACTCAAACCCTTGTATGAGCAAGTTCATACCTGATTCATAAATCTACTCCTAAGTTGCTTGGAACTTAATACAATCCCACAAGAATGGATTCTAATCAAAGATAAAACCATTCTACAACAGATTCAAATCATCTTAGAGAAAACTCCTGTTGTACGAACCCGTACATAGGCTGGAAATGAAGAAAATGCACAAAAATTAACAAAGAAACAAAGATATTTGATTGATATTCTCCTTCAAACTCTTCAAAAACCACTAACTTCAAGTTTCCAATGATCATACACTTTTTGTGTGGAAAACTTAGACTTTTCAACCATCCTTTGTACATTTCTCTTTTCGATTGTTTTGCATGCCATCATAAGGGATCAAGCTGGTTGAACGTAGCTTGGAGAAATTCTATGTGTTTGGGTACAAAAGAGGACCATGCCTAGCATAATCATACCTATCAGGATGCGTTGGAGCAATTGTTTTGGTCACACAAATTGCAAAACGAAAGTTGCACCACTTTGCAACTTTACACTGCTTGCATTTGACACTTTTTCCATCAAGTGAAAATTTGATACCACAAAAAAATGAATCTAAGATAACAAAAATTGAGAGAGGTTATTGTAGAGGGGCCCAACGCAATCTTGTAGGCTCAGATGAAGAGTTTGTAAGCATCACGGTTTCCGAGTAATAGCCCGCCAAAGATTGCTTCCTTTTTACACTTTGGAAGGGATCAATATGGTTGAATGTAGCTCAGAGTGATTCCACGTGTTTGGGTACGAAAGAGGACCACGTATAGCATAAAATTACCCATTCAGATGTGTTGAAACAATCCTTTTGGTCACACGAGTTGTAGAACGAAAGTTGCATCACTTTGCAACTTTCAACTACTTGCATTTGACAACTTTTTCCCGAAGTGAAAATTCTCCACCACGGGAAAATGCCTCCAAGATAGAAAAAACTGAGAGAGGTTATTGTAGAGGGGCCCAACACAATCCCATAAGATTAGATGAGAAGTTTCTAAGCATCATGATATCCGAGTAACAACATACTGAAGTTTGCAACCATTTTGCACTTTGGACCCTTAAGGGATCGATCTGGTTGTACGTAGCTCAGAGCGATTCCGCATGTTTGGGTGCAAAAGAGGACCATGACTAGCGTAAACATACCTATTCAAATGCGTTGGAACAATATGTTTGGTCACAATCATTGTAGAACGAAAGTTGCACCACTTTGCAACTTTCAACTACTTGCATTTGACAACTTTTTCTCCAAGTGAAAATTCGCCACCATGGAAAAATGCCTCTAAAATAGAAAAACCCGAGAGAGGTTATTGTAGAGGGTCCCAACCTGATCCCATAGGATCAAACGAGAAGTTTCTAAGCATCACAGTATCTGAGTAACAACATGCTGAAGTTTGCAGCCATTTTGCACTTTGGACCCTTAAGGGATTGATCTAGTTGAACGTAGCTTGGAGAAATTCCGTGTGTTTGGCTGCAAAAGAGGACCATGCCTAGCATAAAAATACCTATTCATACGCGTTGGAATATTCTATTTGGTCACACGAGCTACAAAAAAAAAGTTGCATCACTTTGCAACTTTCAACTACTTCCATTTGACAACTTTTTCCCCAAGTGAAAATTCGCCACCACGAGAAAATGCCTCCAAGATAGAAAAAAATGAGAGAGGTTATTGTAGAGGGGCCCAACACGATCTCATAGGGTCAAACGATAAGTTTCTAAGTATCACGATATCTGAGTAACAACATGATGAAGTTTGTAGCCATTTTGCACTTTGGACCCTTAAGGGATCGATCCGGTTGAACATAGCTCAGAGCGATTCCATGTGTTTAGGTGTGAAAGAGGACCATGCCTAGCATAAAAGTATCTATTCAGACACGTTGGAATAGTCCATTTGGTCACATGAGCTACAGAATGAAATTTGTACCACTTTGCAACTTTCAACTACTTGCATTTGACAACTTTTCCCCAAGTGAAAATTTGCCTCCACGGGAAAATGCTTTTGAGATAGCAAAAGATGAGAGAGGTTATTGTAGAGGGGCCCAACATGATCCCATAGGATTAGATGATAAGTTTCTAAGCATCATGGTATTCGAGTAACAACATGCTGAAGCTTGCAACCATTTTGCACTTTGGACCCTTAAGGGATTGATCCGGTTGAACGTAGCTCATAGCGATTCCGCATGTTTGGGTGTGAAAGAAGACCATTCCTAGTGTAAAAATACCTATTCAGACACATTGGAACAGTCCGTTTGATCACATGAGCTTGCAGAACGAAAGTTGCACCACTTTGCAACTTTCAACTACTTGCATTTGATAACTTTTTTCCCAAGTGAAAATTCGCCACTATAGGAAAATTCCTCTGAGATAGAAAAAACTGAGAGAGGTTATTTTAGAGGGGCCCAACACAATCCTATAGGATCAGATGAGAAATTTCTAAGCATCATGGTATCCGAGTAACAACATGGTGAAATTTGCAACCATTTTACACTTTGGATCTTTAAGGGATCGATCCGGTTGAACATAGCTCGAAGTGATTCTGCATGTTTGGGTGCAAAAGAGGACCATGCCTAGCATAAACATACCTATTCAGACGCGTTGGAACATTCTATTTGGTCACACGAGTTGTAGAACGAAAGTTGCACCACTTTGAAACTTTGCACTACTTGCATTTGACACTTTTTCCATCAAGTGAAAACTAGACACCATGGGAAAACCACTCCGAGATGACAAAAACCAAGAGAGGTTATTGTAGAGGGGCCCAACATGATCTCGTAGAATAACACCCTAAACCCTTAAACCCTCTACCCTTTTCCCTCAACCCAATACCCTAAACCATCAACCCTATAGGTCCTCAACCCTATATCCTCATTTCTCAACCCTCTACCCTATACATTGGATCCTCAACCCTCATCTATCTTTGTCCCTCCCTTGTATTCTCTCCTTCTTTCTATCTCACTTCTCCCTCCATATCTCCCTCCATCCATTCCTCCCTCTCTACCCTAATCCCTCAACCCTATACCCTCAACCCTTAAACCCTTAAACACTCAACCCTAAACCCTCAACCCTCAACCCTCAACCCTTAAATCCTAAACCCTTAAACCCTCTACCCTCTACCCTCAACCCAATACCCTCTACCCTCAACCCTAATCCCTCAACCCTTAAACCCTTAAACCCAAGTAAAATCTCTACCCTAATCTATCAACCCTCAACTCTTTATCACTCAACCCTTAAACCCTCAACCCTCAACCCTCTACCTTCAACCCTCAACCCTTAAACCCTAAACCCTAAACCGCAAAACGCTCTACCCTATATGTTGGACCCTCAACTTTGTACCCTTAACCCTTAAACCCTCTACTCTCTACCCTATACATTAAACCCTCAACCCTTAAACCATAAACCCTCAACTCTTATACCCTCTACCCTATACATTGAACCCTCAACCCTAATCCTTCAACCATATACCCTCAACCCTAAACCCTTAAACCTTCTACCCTCTACCCTCAAACCTAATCCCTCAACCCTATACCCTCAACCCAATACCATAAACCATTAACCCTATATGTCGTCAACCTTATACCCTCAATTCTCAGCCCTCTACCCTATACATTGGATCCTCAACCCTCATATATCTTTGTCCCTCCCTCCTCTTCTATCCTTCTCTCCCTCTCTCAGATCACTCCCTCCCATACCCTCTCCCTTTCTCAACTCTCTCTCTCTCAAGTCTCTCCCTCCTACCCCCTCTCCCACTCTCAACTTTATCTCTCTCTCTCTCACTCCTATCTCTCTCCCCTCTACCCTTAACCCTTAACCCTTATACCCTCTATCCTCTACCTTCTATCTCTCTCCCACTCCCTCCCTCTTTCTCTCTCTCAAGTCTCTCCCTCCTATCCCCTCTCCCTCTCTCAAGTATCTCTCTCTCTCACTCACTCAATCCTCTCTCTC
>VDFB02271358.1:331627335-331723865 GCA_007258455.2 Sequoia sempervirens | reverse complement strand
CCACTCCCTCTCTCTTAAACTCTCACTTCCACCCCTCTCCCTCTCTCCAGACTCTGTCTCTGTCTCTGTCTCTCCCTCTCCCCATCCCACCCTACCTACACAACTCTCTCTCTCTCTCTCTCTCTTAAAATTATCCCTCCCTCTAATGACATACATAAATACATACATACAAGAATAATACATACATGTGTAGATACAATCTTACATACATACAATATACATGCATTGATACATACATACATACATACATACATACATACAAGCATGCATACATACATACATGACATACAAGCATACATGTACATACAAACATACAAATATATCAACATACATTCAATAGAGTGGAATTTAACATAAAGGAAGACATAGCATGAGCACGTTATAACGTGCTCACGTTATGTCTTAGTTGACATGTTTTCCGCATAAGCAAAAAACCATGTCAAAACTAAGATATAATGCGAGCACGTTATAACGCGCTCGCGTTATATCTTGATTTGGGAATCCCCAAGCCTTAGGATTGGTATTTTCCTTGGAATACCAACCCAAAGGCTTGGAGGGCATTCCCAACGACCAAAGATGTGTATTTGAAAACTTTACAATTATTCACATAATCGGGTTCGTGCTCACCATTAGGATTACATGTGGTTCAATATCAAAAAAATTGAGCACATGGGTAATATTAGGTTCTCTCTTAGCTATCCAACGGTGTAATTTTTTTCACTTTCTAACAATGTTAAGCCTTTCATCCATAATTTCTTTTGTTTGTATGTCTCTTTTTTGCCAAAAAGCAGTGTTTGGTTTTTTTTCGTTATAAATTAACCATTCATTGAAATTTCAAATAAATTACATTTTTAGAAACTAGACTCCATTCTACAATTTTTTTTTAATTTTAAAAATTCAATTGCTTTCCAAAATTTGTAGGGGGAGCACGGCCAAAATTTTTCTTTTTAGGAAGTGTCCACTTGGAAAATTATCAGAAAAATCGTGTATCAACTACATACTATTAGCTAACTTCTGACCGTAGCGATTTTTAAAATACTACAAAAAAGTTCATCGTGCTAGGGTCGTACAAGAGTTGCTATGTTATGTTTTTCTGACAAAAACAACATCGATTTGTGTACGTCCCTCTTTTGAACCCCTTAATATCAACCATTTTCAAAATAAATTAGTAGTTTAGAAAGTAGAATCGAAGCACTTCAATCCTTGTTTTTGTTCCATCTCAAAATTTTGAGTGTAACTATCCTCAATTTCATGTCCAAGGTCAGTATTTCCTGATTTCAAAAAAAAAGTGGCCACTTAAGCCCCCTTTTTGGGAACCATCTTAGTGCACTTACCCTAGAAATTTTCTAGAGGGTAGAAAACCTAATTACAATCAAATAGCTCCTAACCATAGAGTATACATTCTATGATAAAATTTACATGCACCAAGATGTCACTCTTATTTTAACTATTGATAATGTAGCCCAATATTACCATGACAACCTTTAACCTCATGTAAGATAAAACCAACTAGAAAAAAATAGTCTTTATTATTGAAGTGTTCCAAGAAAATTCAATATTCAAAGCAAGTCATAGGGTTAAAAAAGACTAAGATATACCAAGATAACATAATCCAAAACTTATAACACTTGTGATTTCTTTGGGGGGAACATGGAGCACATGGGCAGGAAAGGAAGTAGCACAGGTAGTTTAAAATCTTTTGAGGTAGATGGCAACGGTGGAGCAAAAGATGAAAATGATGATGCAAAATATGCTCCTCTTGCGATTTTTTCCCTGATCCTACTATTTTTGGGCATCCTTGGTGGCATTTTAGTGGCATGGTTAGCTGTGATTTTGCTATTTCAGTGCTTCCTTGGTGATTTTTGCATCTTGAGGAGGTTTTTTGTAAGCCTTGGATGCGTATGGGCTGCTTTGATGACACTTCTAAGGATGATGAGGCAAATTACTGTTTGCCTGGGTTTATGCAGTCTTCTCTCTCAGCGCTGGAAGTTGGCGATCATCTTTTTCGTTGCCCTCTGTGCTTGGTTGGAGGTGATGTTCTATTTGCATTAGACCCTTCTTGGTCTCTTTTGTGGATGGCAGTGGCTATTTCTGTGCACTAGGTGTATGAGGCTATTTTGGCTTGGGTTTTTGTTCTGCCCTGTGTTGTGTTTCTGATAGACTATTCTTTATGTTGGTGCGGATGGTTTCTCAGGTGGGTCTATTCTTCTGGCCATTTCTTGTGATGGGGATGTGTTGCTAGGTTTGGTTTGGACTGGTTGATCTTGCTCCTCGTGTGGTGTGAGGGGTTCTGTGGGTTTTGGAACCTCTTTTGTGATTGACTAGTTTAGGTTGGCGAGTTTTCTTTTATTTTTGGCAACTCCCCTTTGTTGGAGTAATGTTTTGTTTTCTTATTGGGAGTGTCCTCTTTGGTTGTGGGGTGGCTTTTTTCCCTCTGGTGCTTTGCTTTCGCAGCTTCCCCCTACTACTACTGTAAGTGTTTATTTGGAGGGCAAAGGAAGTCCCCTAAGGGTTTGGGTGGTTTGGATCCCCTTATGGTTTGTAATGCTTTTTATGTGGAAGGGGTGTGTGTTTATTTCAAAGGGCATTTTTCCTTTGTTCTCTTGGTTGGGTGGTATCCTATGATCTATTTCGTGACCCAGTTTCTCTCGAAGCTTAAGGGTTACTCTATTGTTTTTGTGGAAGAGTTCCTGTCTATTGAGATGGTGTTGGAACAAAATGTTTTGGTTGAGATTTTTCTGTTGAAGACATTCTTGGTTGTGTTGGATTTGTTGCCGGCTGGGTGGTATTCATAGATCTTTTTGAAGAGCTAGGTTCTTGTGTTGCCTATGGAAGCTAAGTTCATTCTTTTAATTGTAGTCTTTTCCTTCTCTCTGGATATTGGGTCTTCTCTTGAGGTGGAGTCCTCCACTTTTGTTGTGGAGGTGTATTCTAAGGCTGAAGGCTCTCTCCTCCATCTCCCATTGAGGTGGAGCCCATTCCTATTTAGGTGGAGTGTTGGTTTGCAGGAGACTTGTGGATATTGTGGCAAGGATGAGCTTGGTTTCTTCTCCTATAGAGGTGGAGAGAATAGATGGATGATGTGGGGAACAGTTGGAGTTTTGAGTTTCCATGGCAATCTCTCCTATAGAGGTGGAGAGGGGGTGTTTATGGGCTCTGTTTTTTTTAGCATTTGGTTTATTGCGAATTGGATGGTTCAGCCAATGGTATGGAGAGTTTGGTGGGTGCTGATGCTAAGTGTTATGCTGTAGTTTGGCTATTACAGGCTGATGGTTGCCTGGCTATCTCAGGCGGTTCTTTTATCTTCCTGAGTGACTGGTTTGTTGTTGCCTAGCTGATGTAGGCGATGTCTATGGATTCAAGGTCCCTACCAAAACTTGGTTGTAAAGGGTTTAAGGTCCCTTCAAAACCTATGGGTTCTAGGTCCCTGTAAAAACTTGGCTTAGGGTTTGAGGTCCCTTTAAAACCTGTTTGTTGCAACATGTGTTGACTTGTTTTTCTGTGTTTGGTTGTTGTTGATGGTGTGACCAGGGATATTATTATGGGTTGATTACACTTGATCCATGAAGAATCAAAGCATAATGAAGCCACTAATACTCAATCTAAACAAGATCAATCAAATTGAAGTTAAACTAAACATTCGTAAAAGCAAAGTATCCTAAATTACGAAAAAATTTAAAATGTCTACTCTAACCCATTCAAAACTTATCTCATTTTGGGAGTGGTGTTGCGTTGATGTGGAATGCCAACCCTTTCCCATTCCCACGATCAGTGAGCTTGTTTCAATCGATTCTATTGAAGAGAATCGATGAAATGGTTGTGAGATGTAAATGGATACATGCTTTGTGCTAAAATGAGTATGATGCAAAAGTTAATCTAACATGATTTTATGCTAAAAGATGTAGATATGCAATTTCTAAGCTAATCTAAATGAGATTTAAACTAAAAGATTCAAACCCTAATTATCTAGTTTAGCTAAATGTATGCATTATGGAAGTCATTAATGGAAGCTAAGGTATTATGCAACTAATTTAAACTAAAATATGATAAATGTGTGAAAAGTATGAGTGTGAGTGATTTCAACAACATAAGTTTGTTGTTAAAATATAGATCCATTTGTCTCCAAATAGTGTTCTATTTATAGGAGAGCAAATGAGAAATGAATGGTTGAGATTTGAAAAAGATAATCAACAGTCAAGGATGAAGAAATTGGAGGCATGGATCATGGATTCTCATCAATGGATGAGAATGCCAAATGAGATTTAATCAAGGGTTCACATTCCCTCAAACAAAACACACTTTCAACTTGTTTAAGAGGTCACAAGTTAACTTGCACAAAAGGTCACAAGGTAACTTGCACATGAAGCTAAGTAAGCTTGTTGAGAAAAATGAATATTCCCCTTTTTTAAATGAGTGAGGAGAGAAAATATTCTTTGGAATATTCTCATGAGTGAGGGAAAAGGATAATTTAGTTAATTAAAACCAAATTAAATATGCAAAGGAATATCCATGGGAATATTCCCTTTTTGGAGGAATGTGCAAAGGAGAAATATTCCCTTGGAATATGCCCTTGCAAGTGGGGGGAATTAGATGTAATTGGTAATTAAACAATGTTAATTATGCAATTAGGGGATTTAGAAGAATTAGATGATATTCGTTAAATAAAATGATTTAATGAATGGGGAAAAGGTGGAATGATATTTAATTAAATAACTTAGGGTTATTTAATTAAATAAGAAGACTTAGGGATTAAATTAAATAATTTGATGTATTTAATTTAAAAGGATGAAATGTTAGGGTGAAAGGGGGTGAATTAACTTGATTAAATTAATTAGGTTAATAGATGCAAATGACATAATTAATTAAATAGTGAGGATAATTTAATCAATTAAGCGAAAAGAGGATGGGTTTGAAGACAAAATGATGTTAGTATACCTGATTCGAGTGTATGACAGCCATTTTTTAGTGTCTACATTTTTCCCCTCTTTGAAGTGAGGTACCTGTTACGTTGGTTCAAAGACAACCTTTTGGATTAAAAATTGTTGCTTAAATCAAAAAATAATTTTTTTCTAATTTTTAGATGTCCCACTGTTGCCCCAGCGGAAGGAATAAGCTGATTCCCTGCCCCCTTGAGAAATCGGCCAAAAAATTTGAATTTTGGGTTGATTTCTCAACAAAGGTTAAAATGCTGCCCTAGAGGTCCAGAAAGGCTTTGGGATTCAAAAAACATGCCAAAAATGCAAAAAATGATGCAAAATAAGCCTTAGTTTGGAAAAACTAGCAAAAATGGTTAAAAAACTCCCTTTTTTGGCTGAAATTAGGGTAAAAAACGTTAATTTTTAAGCTTAAATAGGTAAGGAAGTGTCACTTTCCATTCATTTATGCATTCACACCTTTAAGATTTCTTGCATTTTGAGCATTGAACTCTGGCGAAATGGCTCACCATGTGCTCCCCGTTCATCTTTCTGACCGAGTTCGAGAGTACTAGCGGCGTGTAGATGTAGGACCTCGGGTATGTGACGCAAAACTTCTCTTGATTTTCGCATTTAACTGCATTTAATAGGGTGTCAAAGTTAGGTCAAAAGGTGTGTTGCTATATAGCGACGCTTTAAAAGCGTCAGAAGCATCACTATCAATTTTTTAGCGATGCATCCTCTGTTTAGCACCACACCCCAAGATTTTTGTTCAACGACGCATTTGATAATAGAGTCGCAAGGGTAATAGAGTGACGCATGGGATTTTTTGGTTCAACAACATAGGAAAGCGGTGGGCAACGCATGTAATAACTGGCGACACACCCCAAATTTTTGTTATAGCGTCACACCCAAATTCAATTCGCTATTGAGCACGGCGACGTGCATTGCCAAAGTGGCGATGCACCCCAAAAAGTAATATAGCGACACAACCCAAAATAGGAAACGCTATTGATTTCAGTGATGCTATTGATGTTTTGGGTGCAAAGTCTTAGATGTTGATTAGTTGTTCAACTTTTTTTGGCAAATTGACGTTGTGTGTGCGATGCATGCAGGAGGATCCACCACCACTAATGTCTCGAGAGCAAAAATATGAGATTTTGTCTACAGCTAGAGACCTTGATGACTTGGAGGTGGAGCAACTGGGGAGGCTAGGGTTATGCTTTGTTGCCTTTATGCTTGAGATTAAGACCCATCTTGCCTTGATGACAACATTGGTCGAGAGATGGCATAGCAAGACGTCTTCGTTCCACTTGCCCACTAGGGAGGTGCCCGTCACACTTGAGGATGTGTGGTGTATTCTACATTTTCCCATTCATGGAGATTGTGTCATTTATGACATAGATGCTAGGAGAGACGTTGTCTCTCTTCTGCACAGATGACAGGTTATTATTTTTTGCTCCTAGATTGATCTAGATTTCTATTGTGGCCGTGTCGACACCTTCAGATTGTTCGTTGGTGCTTTGATTTGTGGCGTTTCTACAGACCGATGGGGAAGAAGTTTCAGTCCTAGATGGGGTCTAGCTTGGGAGGGTATGATCGGGAGAGACATCATGTATGCCTGGGGTCCAGTCCTCCTTGCCTCCTTATACCATGATATGCACGAGGCCTTCTACAGAGAGGGCAAGAGTATCAAAGCAGGAGTGACCTTACTACACATATGGGCATATGAGCATATTGCAGTTCTAAGGCCCATCGTTGTCCTTGCTAATATCCATGAGGATGAGTCCGTTGTTTTTAGACATGCAGTGTCGATGACATTGCAACATATAAGACCCATAGGTTTAGCATATTGGAATTGTGTCATTGATGGCATGATAGTTTTCAGATGGAGGCCATGGCTTTAGCATCCACGATGACCACCAATAGCTTGATTTTGCATGACATACTCAATATATTCATGGTCGAGAGCACACCATTGTTGAGTGGTACCTTCTAGACCATGTTGCTCATCATTTTAGGGAGACCCAGGATGTATTAGTAGATGATTATACTACTATATTTTCTAGGTCACAGAGAGAGGCACAGTGGGGAGTTGTCGTTGATCCCATAGTGGCGATCAATGATTTTTGAGCACTTGTTCGATAGGATTGGCCATATGATCAAGGTCTCCCAGATGTGGGGACCACTCTAGGCTATGATGCATGGTTTAGGCCACCCATACAACTTACAGATCTAGCGGGGCATACCCTGGCAGAGGCAGAGGTAGTGGCAGACGCAGAGGTAGGGGCCGAGGCAGGGATGGAGGGAGGGATGGAGGTCGAGATGGTGGTAGAGGCCGGGGACAGGACCAAGTGCCAGGTGATGGGCACCGACAGTAGTCGAATCAAGGGTAGCATGATGGGTAGCATGCTAGACATCATGTTGGATAGCCTGCTAGACAGATTTTGGGGGCACTGCTGCCTCCACCTGTATAGCTAGATCCATGAGATGGGCAGATTGCTACCCTCACAGTAGAGAGAGCACAGTTGCGGATAAAGAGGGATCAGCTACGATAGTAGTTGTAGGCTATTACAACTCAAAGAAACTAGGAGGTCTAGTTGTAGTAGTAGTTGGATATGCAGCTTGCGCAAGAGATTGGGTAGAGACAACAATTGGAGGCAGTGACAATAGTAGCACAGGGCAGGATTGTCTTTGCTCGATTATATAGAGAGGCTGTCACAGAGGCTGCATACTATCATATGCATTATCATCGTGATGTTTCGCAAGGATGCGACAACCTGAATTCTCATAGTAGAGGAGTGCACCTCCTAGAGATGAGGATCAACCATCAGTTAGGGGTGAGATGAGCGGTCACTAGGGCTAGCCTGCCAGTGTAGACACTTTTTTAATTATTTCTCAAATTTTTATACAGATATACATTCATGGGATCCTTTTTGATAGCCTCATGGATATTGTATTCTTGATTGATATACAGATACACTGATTTAGAAATTGTATTATGACAGTCATCACCATTTTTTGATATATATGAGATGATACAAATGCGATGTGATATGATGTTCCCTTTACTTTATGCTTATGAATGTATGGATGCAATTTTATATGATGTGATGCATTTCCTTTATTTATTCTTATGCAATATGATGTGATGACATGAGAATGTAATGATATGGAATGGATGCAATATTATGTTCTTTTTCAGTATCTTTTCATGATATGATATGCAGATGTTATGCTTATGCAAATGATGATGTGATGTTTTTTTTTTTGTATTTTTCTATGTATTTCTATGAGATGATGATGCATTCATATGGGTGTATGGATGGATAATGGAGATGTTTATGCTTATGATAATGCAATGTATGTTTATGATATGAGTGCAATGATTTAAGATGCTTAGAATAACAAATCTATATTGTTTAACACAACTTAAATGATAATGCGATGCAGTGGATTATGTTTTATTATGACATGCTATGATGATGTGAGATGTATGCATGCTGATGATTTTTGGATGCAGGATGGATGCATTGATGATGTTTTTGTTGACTATCATGGTACTAGGTTAGCGCAGAGAGAGGATAGAAGAAGTAAGATGATTGACCATTGATTTTGAAAGATTGATTGCTTCAAAAGATCCAACAAGTCTATGATCCACCCAAAATCTATTAGAGATGGTGACAAGAAATGCATGATGATGATGATGATGGTATGCTCCTATCTTGGGATTGGGATTTTCCGTTGTTCCTTATTATTTGATATAACACATAGACATGATGCATCAAGGTATTGATAACCAAGATGGCATTGTATCTAGTGTAATGGACTTTGACTCTGCAAACATTTAGGATATTTTTTGTTCACACCTTGACATATGAAAACCTCATTAGAATGTAAGTTAGAATCTCTAGAATATATCAAACCAAAGCATACGCAATAGTCATCAATGTACTCCAAACACTTTCCCTACACACTACTAAGTAAGTATGTGCCAAGATTATTTTACAAGGATACCCACAAGCACAACAAATGAAAGATAATGATCAATGCCCCATTCCTTTCTCTCTAAATCGTTTTGATAGACATCATCAAGAGGTCCTTGGAATGGGTTAATAAGATAAATCATAAGAAAAGATTAAAGACAAACAACTAGTTTTATCTATATCTCTTTCCGGTTTAAGTTTAGCTAAGGTGATTTCTGGTACTGATGTCAATCGTAGGAAGGATACATCCTAGGACATGATGATCAGATGGTTTGATTTAGGATGATGATGCTATGATGAGCCGTTAATACAAAATCCACTGACACACTTACCTATGATCTAAACTTTATATTTTGACACTTAGGTTCTCACTTTATGACTTGCGATACTTGCTTTCTACTTGTTTTTCCAAAGGTTGAAGATGATGATTGATTTATTATGGGCGAAGGTTTATTGTGGGGGAAAGTGAAATGGGATGGATGGTTATGGATTTTCTGGGAATATTTCAATGTTTTTGGTATTTTTCAAATGTTTTGAGGCTGTTTTTTGTCTTTTTTGAAAGTTTATGTAGATTTTTTGGTTTTCGATTATTTGAGGTTGTTTAGGTCTTTTGAATGTTTTCTAATGTTTTTGTGTTTTCTGTTATCTAAATGTTTTGGGATTTTCTGTTATCTGAATGTTTATGGATTTTTTTGTTATCTGAATGTTTAGGGTTTTTTGAGTTTTGGCCAAGAACCTAACCTAAAAGACCTATCCTAGGGGCCTCAAGGGCTGATCAAATATTAGCCTTGCCTATGTTATACACGTAGAGACCACGTAGTTCAACTGACTTGATTTATTGAAGATGAGATATGAACACTTGATGGATGCTAGTTTATTATGACGGACTCCTAAAGGACTGACCTAGGGTGTCTCAAGGGCACATCGATGATGGCCTTGCCTACGTTCAAGCTCAAAGACTCGTAGTTCGACAAGGTTCCGCTTTTGGATTTTTGATGTTCGACCTTTTTAGGGATTTTGATGAGATTTGGATGTTTTAGATTTTGAATTTACAACTTTTTGAATGTTTTTTCATTTTAGCTGTATAGGATTTTGTAAATGTTTTTGTATTTTCCGATGAATGTTTTACGAATGTTTTTGGATTTTTTTATGAACATTTTATGAATGTTTTTGGATTTTTAGCTGACCTAAAGATATACAAGAACTCGATTTGATCCATAAAAAATTTCCCCTAGTGTTAAGTGATAGAATACCTTGATATAGGCAGGACAAACTGACCTTTGGAATATGCCAAGTAGAACTAAGGGGATACTATACTTCTCAATATAAAGATATGATAAGGATGTGGATGTGTTATTGAATAAATAGATGAGAGATGAGGCGTTGAATGGATGGTGATGCAAATAATGATATGATAAAGATCCAATGAATAGATGGAGTTACTTTATTTATGCAAGACACCTATTTTCCAGGTTTTCACCAAGGTACTTGCCCAAAGCACCACCGAAGTGGTTTTCACTGGAGGAAGATTATTTTTCTTTAATTTTTTCAATCCTTTTTTCTTTTCTTTTTTGGATTTTGATCATTTTTTTTTTTGTATTTTTAGATTTACACCCTTCAAGACTAGGCATAAATTTTTTTAAGATGCAAGCTGTTGGTTGGTTTCTGCAAGGGTTCGCCTTTAGGCATTGAAAATTGATATGCCCCTGATCCATAGCTCATTGTGATGACAAAGGGACCCGACCAGTTAGGCTCAAACTTTCCTTTACTGTCCTAATCTGGAAGATTCTTCTAGTTCTGCTTGAGAACAAGATCCCTTACCTAGAAAGATTGATATTTTATCTTCTTGTTATCGCTCTATTTTAGTCAGTTTTGATATACTTGCAAGTGATTGAGGGCGTCAAGATGACACTCGTCCAAGAATTCTAGCTTATTCAACTGAGATATTCTATACTCTTCATCGGTGATTAGGTTTTGTAGTGACACTCGCAATGATGGGAGCTCAACCTCAATAGGCAGGATGGCTTCTAATCCATAGACCAAGGAGAATGGGGTTGCACCTGTTGGTGTGTGGATACTAGTTCGATAGGCCCAAAGAGTGGGATTTAGCTACACATGCCAGTCACGACCAGCTTCATTGACCATTTTCTTTAGGATTTTTAGAATGGTTTTGTTTGTAGCCTCAGCTTGGCTATTGCCCTGGGGGTAATACGGGGTAGATAATCGGTGTTGGATGTTGAATATTTGACATAGCTCTTTCACATCCTGATTCTTGAAGGGTGTTTCATTGTCTGAGATAAGGGTTTGTGGAACGCCGTAATGGAAGATGAGGTAGTTTAGGATAAACTTAGCAATTTTCTTTCCCATTATGTAGGTCATAGGAATGGCTTCAACCCACTTGGTAAAGTACTAAGTGGCTGTTATGATAAACTTGTGGCCATTGGATGAGGTTGGAGTGATTTTGCCTATGAGGTTGAGTCCCCACTACGAAAAAGGCCAAGGTGTGATTATTGGTTGCAATTCTTGAGCTGGAGCATGAATCAGATCTCCATGCTATTGACACTAGCCACACTTCTGCACATACTGATGAGCTTCTGTTTCCATGGTTGGCCAGTAGTACCCCATCCTCAACAATTTCTAAGCTAAAGTCATACCGCTAGAATGGGAACCACATATTCCATTGTGTACTTCTGTTAAAGCAGTCAAGGCTTCCTCTTGGTTAAGACATCATAGTAATGTCCCTTCGATGCTTTGGTGGTAAAGGGTATCACCTAGGATCATGAATCAAGATGCCTTCTTAACAAAGGTCTTTTTAAGGTTTGAGGTGATATCAGATGGGAGGGTTCCTCTGCTTAGGTAGGTAAGGATGTCATGGTACCATGGGGATCCAAGACCAACAATGAAACACACAAATTCAGATTCTAAGATTTCAAAAGTTGGTATGAGAAGTTTTTCTACCAATAATTCACATTGTAGGGCATTGTTCGACATGTATAACAATGATCCGATTGTTTCCATAGCATCTGCTGCTCAGTTGTTCATGCGAGGAATCTGCTCAAAAGTTATATCTATGAAAAGGTCCTTAAGAATCTCTACCATCTTCTTGTAAGGAGTAAGATTTTCATCCTTATTTTGGTAGTTGTCATTGACCTGGTTGATAACCAACTATACTTTCATCTCTTGTATCTACCATTGAACTGCTATCCTTAAACCTGTGATTAGGGCTTCGTACTCAACAATGTTGTTAGTACATAGGAATGATAGCCTACATTTCTTTGGGATACAATGTCCTTGAGGGGTGATGAAGAGAATTCCCACTCCTGATCCATGTTGGGTGAATGATCCATCAAAGTACATGTTCTTTTGATCTGTGAAATTAACAAGGAATACTGATTCATCAGGGAATTTAGATATCAATGGGTTCTCTACATAGATAGGTGCCTATACTAGTTGGTCTATGATCACTTTTCCTTTGATTTCCTTATGCTCAACATACTCTATGTCAAATTCTATTAAGATTATTACCCATTTGGTCATTCTCCCAGTGAGAATTGCTTTAGATAACAGGTATTTTAATGGATCAATTTTTGCAATGAGCTTGATTTGATGAGACAACATGTAGTGTCTAAAATTTTGTGAAGCAAAAACCAATGCTAAGAAGGATTTATCAATGGACAAATATTTTATTTCATATCCCACTAAGGTCCCATTGATGTAGTAGATAGCTCTTTCCTTTCCATTTTCATCATGTTGTGCCAAAAGAGCGCCTAGTGTTGTTGATGTTGCCGAGATATATAGGATCAGTGGTTTATTTGGTATTAGTGGAATGAGCACTAGAGGTGTCAATAGATAGTCCTTGATATGTTGGAAAGCTTTATCACACTTCTCATCCTGCTTTTAAGGTATTCCTTTATGGAGAAGATGTGAAAAAGGGTGGATTTTGTCTGATAGTTGCACTATGAACCTTCTGATGGACTGCAATCTTCCTTCTAATCCTCTCATCTACTTTAGTGTTTGTGGTGGTTCCATGTCTAGGATGGATTTTACCTTTTTTGGGTCAATTTATATCCCTCTTTGTGAGATGATATAGCCAAGAAGTTTCCCTTATGTAACCCCAAAGATACACTTTTTTGGATTTAGCCATACCTTGAATTCTTCAATCCTGTCAAAGATAGGTCCTAAGACTTGTACGTGCTTACTCCTTTTCTTTGATTTTTCCAAAATATCATCCACATAATCTTTGACTATTTTTTGGATCATGCCATGAAAGATGAGGGTCATTGCACTCTGATAGGTTGCTCCTGCATTCTTTAGCCCAAATGGCATCATGTTCTAGCAATATGTCTCCCATGGATAAGTGAATGTAGTTTTATGTTGATCCTCCCTTTCGATCATTATTGTATTATATCCTAAAAAACTGTCCATGAGTGATAGCATTTCATTCCCAACAGTTAGGTCCACTATGATGTCAATGTTAGGAAGAGGGAAATCATCCTTCAGTCATGCTTTGTTTAAGTCTTTAAAATCAATGTAGATTTTGATGCCCCTAGTGGGTTTTTAGACTGGTATTAGGTTTGAAATCCACTCAGGATAATCTATTGGTCAGATAAATCCAACATCAAGAAGCTTCTGTAGCTCAATTTTGACCAAGAGTGCTATCTGAGGGTGCATCTTCCTTAACTTTTTCTTTATTGGTTTGGCTTCTGGATAGACTACTAAGTGATGCGTAACCACTTTGGGATCAAGTCTTGGCATATCTATGTATGACCATGCAAAGTTAGCTCTTCACTCTTTCAAGAATGTTGACAGGCTAATATGTTCTTCATCCAACAATGATTTGGCATATAAAGTGATCTTGGGTGCTTCTTCTGTTCCCACATTGACTGGAGTGGCCTTCTCTGCTAAGACTATTGATTTCTCTAGATGTATTGCACTAAGGGGGAGATTGAATCCCTCATCCTTGGGAACCTTAGAGAGGTTTGCACCCTCAGATACGTCCTTTCTTTTTTCTATTTTGGGATCAAAAAGTTCCACAGTGTGGTTTTCACTCAAAGATCGGCATGTTAGTTGCATTTCATCAATTTTGTGACCGACGAACTCAACTGTTTCCCCATAATATGCTCCCGTGTCTAGCTCTATGTCAAAACCTACTTTGTGGTCTACCCATGGTAAGTTGTCATGGTGTCCCATGAATTCCTAGATCACTTCATCATTTTCAAATAAATCTAGAATTGGTGGTCCATGTTGGTCCAAGTCAATGAGTTGCGGGTATACCAGGCGTATTTCATTTGGTTGGTTGCTTGGGGTGAAGGTTGATGTAGATATGATGAAGAGGGAGTTATTCTAAAATAGGTCAGAAAAATCAAGGGGGAAGTCATCTAAGGTCATATCACGTGATGCATGTAACCAAGAGGAAGCCTCAGCTCGTTTAGTGAAAGTACCTTTTCCAATTAGGGTGACCTTGCTAGTAGTACAACCTAGGCCAAGATTCTTTAGGCATTGCCGCGTTTCTCATGAACAATGGGTTCTAGTGAACCATTATCATTCTGTCCCATTTTCCCATTCTTCGTATAGCCCCATCCCTTCATTAGTTGCAAGCCTTTATTTTCGTCTTCCATGGGAAGAACAAGAACAAGTCGTTCATCCTGATAGAGGAGTTTAGAGAAATATTCTTCATTGACATCTTCTTAGTTCAAATCTCCCCACTTGGTGAAGGTGGTAGCGGCCATCTTGATTACCTCGAGCTCTTTATTGCTAGTTGTGGGTTTCCCATGGGATTGAGGAGAAACAGGTAGCTCTCCTAAGACAAAGGTATTCTTCATTAGCTTATAGTTTCCACAACAATCATCCTGGATCACTGCTTTGATGTCAGGTATGCTCTGCACAATGAGTGATTTTTTTTCAGAAGTAGATGTAAGGGATGATGGGTCAACAAATGAGGTAGAAGGTGTAGGCCCTTCGTCATTCTTGGGTATTTGGGGGATTTTATAGAACTTAGCTTCAAGATTCTTGTAGTAGTAAAAGGGCTCAGGATCTCCATGGATGGTAATTTCTCTGCCTTCAAAGGGAAACTTTACACATTGATGATAAGTCGAGGCTACAACTTTTAAGACATGGATCCATGGTTGACCAATTAGAATTTTGTAGGGAAGGTCAAGATCTAATACTTGGCATGTAGTTTCTGCAATGATGGGTCCCATTTGGATGGGAAATGCAATGATTCCTTGTGATACCCACTCTTGGTCATCATATGCCCTGATGGTGGTTCTCTTTGCTTTCTCAATAGTATCCTTTGAATAGCCTAGGTGCTTGATCAACTAAAGGGTACAAATGTTTAGACTTTGACCTTATTTTTGTGAATGAAAACCTCAAGGTGTAAAGCACGGTTATGAGATAGTTGCGACAGTAGGTCTTGTTCCAAGAAGGTGAGAACATGATTAGTGATATGCCCTACCATAGCTTGAAACTGATCTGGATCAGTATCCTCAGGGACAAATGACTCTAACAAAGCTTTCTCTAAGATTTCCCTATGTGCAGGGGTCTTCTTAAGCTGATCTAGGAGATTGTACTTACTAGGATTTAATGTTGGAAAAGTAGGTTGTGCCCTAGATTGAGATGGGACTCCTTGGATGGTGATTTTTCCACGTCGTGTCGTGACTCCACACTTTGCACTAGGCCCTTTGATGGTGACGACGGTGATAACACTATCATAGGAACCAACTACATTAGAATAGGTATGCTACACGTTTGTGTAATCCTTAGATTTTTTGTTATTGTTCCCTTTGCTATTATTTGGCATAGGGTTCTTGTATATCTTAAGATCCTAATTCCCAATCGGTACCTCAACAAATATGGTATCATTCTCTATAAGGTCTTGGATAATGTTTTCTAGCCTCATGTAGTTTGCAATTTTCTGTTTTATGTCCTTTGATCTTGTGAAAGTCACAAAGGTCATTCTCATTATACCAAGATGGTTTCTCTTGTGGTTCATGGTAGTTTTCAAAGTTAGGAAGTGTTATCAGGTTTGAATCTACCAATTTCTTCATGACTGTCTCGATAGGTTCAAATAACTATGTGTACTTGCATATAGGATAGTTGTTCTTGTTAGGGGTTCGCCTTTGTTATGATTAAATATTGTTGATCTTATTGTTCTGAGGGGGTGTTGTTTGATGTATAGTTGGTTGAATGTTAACAACATGATTTTTGTTTGGCCTAGGAGCACTTAGGACCACCTTAGCATCTAGCACACCATCATTTGTTACATTCTTGTTCTTAGCCCAGACACGAGGCTTGTCATTTGAACTAGTTGATGGTCGATTGTATTTGAAAGCTTGGGTATTCCCTTGTGACATTAGAGCTCTCTCGATGTTAAGGGCTCTAGGGATGAGCTCATCATAAGATGTGATGCAATACATTTTCAAGTGGAAGGATAGATCTAGATCTAGATTTTCTATGATGATCCCCACCTATTGTTCATCGAGAAGATGCCATTTTCTCTTACTAGCTTTTTGTCTCCATCGTTGTAAGAAATTAGTGAAATTTTCTCCTTTATTTTTTCTGAGAGTGTACAAATCTTCCATGCTTACATCCATGTCAAGGTTAAAGGAGAAGTGATCAATGAATTTGTTAGTAATTTCTTGAAATTTTTTGATACCGGGAGGCAGTTGAGAAAACCAATCCATAGTAGGACTTGTTAGACTTCGGGGGAAGAGATGCATTAAATAAGAATCATTGTAAACAACCTCCATACACATGATGTTGAATTCTTTGACATGGTCCATAGGACTTCCTCTCCCTTTGTATTTATCAAATTTGGGGATTTCAAAGCTAGGGGGAACGGTGCCATTGCGATGTTTCAATCAAATGGATAGGGACATAGGTTCTGTGTATGGGGCTTCTTTATCTTGCCCATCCGAAGGTCCTACATTTCTTGTGACAATTCCTTAAGTTGTGATGCTAGATTGTCTTGCGGGTTTGGTGGAGAAATATACATTGGGATGATAGATGAGTTCTGGTATGATAAGGTGTTGTATGGTTTGTATGGTGGTGTGAGATTCTATGAAGGTGATTGAGGTGTTGATGTGTATATTCCTAACACATTTGTATTGACAATATTTTGTGGAGGGTTATAATAGGAACTTTTTTGTTGTTGGTGTTGTTGTGCATACTATTGATCTAGTAAGGCTTGTTGGTGAGCTTGTTGTTATTGTTGTTGTGCGACAAGGGTTTGTTGTTGGGCCTATTGTTGTTACTGTGCTACTAAGGCTACTTGATGGGCTTGCTGTTGTTGCTACTATTGCTAGGATACTAGGGCTTCTTTCATGTTGGGATACTAGGGCTTCTTGTTGTTGGGATACTAGGGCTACTTGCTATTGTTGTTGTTGTTGTTGTTGTTGGGCTACTAGGGCTACTTGCTATTGTTGTTGTTGTTGTTGTTGTTGGGCTACTAGGGATGCTTGTTGTTGTTGTTGTTGTTGTTGTAAGGCTTGTTGATATGCTTGTTGTGCTTGTTGTAAAGCTAAGGCATGTGCTTTTAGTGTAGGATCAGGTGGTTGTTGAGACATCTGTGATGGGTTTTGAGTGGTTAGCGGATTGCTAATGAGAGGTTGGGAATTCCCTTGGTTTAACATTCCTTGTAAGATAGTGGATTTAGGTGGAGGAATGTAAGTTTGAGGTCCCATTTGATTTTGCATGGTAAAGGGGACTATGGGAAAAGATGAGGGTGGTGACATTAGATTATGCAATGGGAATGAGACACTAGGACCTTGAGTCCATTGATTAAAAATGTTTCCTTGTCCCATGTCTTGAGGATTTCCTTGTGTTAGGGATGTAGACAAGGTATTACTTGGATTAATGGGATTTTTTACCAAGGGGTTGTTTGGATGTAGGTTGATGATGAATGAGATAGATGGGTTTTGAACCACCATTATGTTCGATGTATCCATAGGAAGATTGGATGAAGAGGGCCCATGTGGTGTTAAAGGCTAGTTTTGCATGATGGTATTTCCTTTCCCTTTTGGATCTACTTGTGACACTTGGTCCATACTACGCATAATGTTGGGCACACTTGTGGTACTTGTGGGGATGGATGAAGAGGGGTGTCCTCAAAATGTGGAAGTTGTGGTGGAGTAATGAAGTGCAAGTGGTTTATATGGCTATTTGGGATCTTCTGGAATAGGAGGAGCACCAAATATAGGTGTCCAAGTGTTCATTTGGGATGGGGGATTGGTTTCAAGAGTTCCCACAAGTGTGCTACTTTCAAATGGAAGAGTATGGACAAAGTCTTTAGCAAGACTAGTTGCAAGGCTAGGTGTTGATGTTTGATTTATCCCTAGGGATGGAGTTGTGAAGCCTTATGTTAGATTTTTTGCAACAAATGATGGGGAGATAGGAGCTATATTTCCCAAGGCTTGATGTTCCATGATTTCTTCCCTAGTAAGTTCAAATGGATTGTTGGTGATATCTTCTATCTCATATGGCCCTGATGATGATGAAGGTTGTTGTGATGGAGTAACGTGACTTCTTGGATCAAATTCTAGTAAAGGAGTTGGATCACTTGAGGTAAATGCATGGCTTTTGTTTTCTCCATGATTCTCTTGTGTTGTGATCTTGTCTTTACCATAAATTTTGGGTCACCTCTGGGAGAGTTACGTTGTGATTTGCAATGTTTGAAATCTCTAGTTGACTCAAATCTAGGTAAAAGGGATGCTCTAAGTCTTTTTGGAGCAATGATGATAATGGGTGATGAAAAGGAGGGTGATGTGGAGACTGATCTTTGCAAACATTTTGGGACAACACTTTTGACTTAAGTTTGAAGTTTTGATGTTTGGGTAAAGGATGTTGATGAACTTGGAAATCTTTAGGGTAGACTCTTGACCTTCAAGATGAACTAGTTTAAAGATGATAACTAACTTACCTAAATGCATGGAAAAGGATTCATTTCACATACAAAGTAGCTAAGTTAGGGGTTGTTTTGATAGATGTTTAAGTCAAAAAAGCTTTGGTGTATTCAAATTTTTTGTTAAGTTTGATGAAGTGAAGGGTGAATCTTGATGAAGGGGTGGATGAAGTGTTTGATCCAATGTTGACCTAAAGTGAACCTTTGTTTGATAAGACCAAGGTAGTGAAAAACATGCTAAACCTCTAAAGTTTTTAAATCCTAAAGAGCCAATTTTTTAGATAGGTTGATTATCATGAAAAAGACCTAGATTTTGACCCATAAAGAACATATACATGTCTGGATGTTTCCTTAGTGCACGTTCATAAAAGTTTATTAACAACTTGTTTCTATTTTGGTAGATTACCAAAATATGGTTTTTGATTGCTTGTGAACTACAATGCCTAAGTTTGAAGTGACGACCTATAGACCTTCTTTTGGGGATTTTGATTTTGCGTGAGATCATTTAGAGAAGTCTATGCCTATGGAAGAGAAGAGGATATTTATTGCCATGTGGGTGGTGGTAATATGAGCCTTCCAGCCTCAATATCAGTTTGTTCCTCTTCTTCGTCTAAGATGTTTGTGGAGTTTTTCCAATGAGCGGGTGTTTCTTTTGTTTCAAAGGTGAAGCTTCTCAAACTACTAATGATATTGGTTTGTTCTCCGTTAATGAGTTAAAAATTTGGTTGAATGATAGAACCTTCAAGGTTAGGTTTTTCAATGGGAGCAATCGGTCTCCAAATGGTCATGTGGGGTTCAATTGTGTCAATTTATCTTGTTTAAGTGAATTCCTTTTACCACAAACACTTATCTTGATTATGTTTCCAAACAAAAATGTCTATGTCATAAACATCATAAATTTCACATTGTCCATTTTGTGAAAATCATGAGGTTGAAGACATAGTTGCTTATGTTAACTTTGGAAAATATGGATTGAGATATAAGTCAAGATATTTTGAAATCTCAAAGGATAGAAATCCTTAGGACAAGCATTAATATCAAGGCTATTTCAAAAGGTATCCATATTTAGCCCAAAGGGTTTGAAATTTTGAGGAAGATTGTGAATGTTTTTTGTAATGTTTTGGAACCAAGCAAAGTATTAAACTGACTTTCAAGCATTTACAATCCTAGGTTGAAATGGCCATACTTGTTGAGTCCCAACTCAGATTTCTCCAAACACTAAGACAATGCGAACAGTTAGAGATTTGGTGACACTAGCTCCCCTCCACAACACACTTCTCGGGACCACCAAATCTCAAAATCTTGAAGATCCTAAGATCCTAAGATCCTAAGGATTTTTCTGTTTCAACAATGAATAGTACAAATGTGGGTCGGCTTTAGAATGAATGTTCTTGCATCAATAAGCATTAAGGATTTTTGGTAACTAAACAATTTGGTTCTTAGTAACAAACCGAGAACACCCAGCCATATACACACCCACTTTTCCACTTAAGGCTCTTACTACCGTTCTCGTTCCACTTAAGGCATGGTACTAGGTGTAGTATGTTATACAATCTAGGATAGAAGGTACTTTCTCATGATTTCCCAACCTTTAATATAGCCCGCCGGTAAACGTGCTTGCAAGAACTTGCCTATGAGTTTCCCGTTGTGGGGTGTATCTCATAGTAAGTCCTCTCTTAAGGGTGACACAAAGCATAAAGGTGTACTTAAGTATTTCTCTTCACCCAAGATTGCACAAAGTGCAAGGGGATTGGATACGTACTATAAGTGCACACAAACAACAAAGTACACTTGGATTGTTTCTCTTTACCCAAGATCGCACAAAGTGCAAGGGATTAGATATGCACTACAAGCATGTCACAACAAAGTAAGCACTCATTCATTTTAACCTCTAAAGCTAAGATGAATTCATTTTATGCACCAAACAAAATGTTAAGTTGCCTTGTTCAATTTTAAACCCAAAATACAATGATGAAATGAGGGTTCAATTTTAGTCCCGTTTGAGCGTTCTTTTTAAGACCCAATTGAAAACTAGTGTGGTCCTACAACATGAAATGGAAAGCATGAAAAATGGGTTATAGTTTCCCTAAAAGCGTCAAACGCTTGTTACAATTATAAGATTGTGAGATGGGAATGCTTCTTCACTTCAACTTTTATCGTCCAACCTGCAAAACCCAGTTAGCCAATAAATTGCGACGCTGAAATCAATTGCGTCATTGTATTGAATGTGCATTGCCATAATAAAAAATCAATTGCATCGCTATGCAAAAAATAGTGAGATCAGATGCGTCGATATATTGAAATTCATTCTGCGTCAAAAAAATAAGTGTCACTATATTTAAACGTGGTGACAAAATTAATTAAGTAATTTGATTTTAATTATGCGTTGCTCGAATGAAATTGCATGTGTGCTACTATATAGCAACACATCATCGAATGTGTCGGTTGATAATCAATAGCGTTGTTGTACTTGAAAACACAAGGAAAACAAAGATTTGACAAGAAAATCATTAGATTAGTTACTTTGTTCCCTCCTTCTAGTGCCAGAATGTGACCGAGGATATTAGTATGGGCCGATTATGCTTGATCCATGAAGAATCAAAGCATAATGAAGCCACTAATACTCAATCTACACAAGATCAATTGAATTGAAGTTAAACTAAACATTCATGAAAGAAAAGTATCCTAAATTACAAAAACATTTAAAATGTCTACTCTAACCCATTCAAAACTTATATCTTTTTGGGAGTGGTATCGTGTTGATGTGGAATGGAAACCCTTTCCCATTCCCATGATCAGTGAGCTTGTTTCAATCGATTCTATTGAAGAGAATCGATGAAACGATTGTGAGATGTACATGGAAACATTATTTATGCTAAAATGAGTATGATGCAAAAGTTAATCTAACATGATTTTATGCTAAAAGATGTAGATATGCAATTTCTAAGCTAATCTAAATGAGATTTAAAATAAAAATATTCAAACCCTAATTATCTAGTTTAGCTAAATGTTTGCATTATGGAAGTCATTAATGGAAGCTAAGCTATTATGCAACTAATTTAAACTAAAATATGATAAATGTGTGCAAAGTATGAGTGTGAGTGATTTCAACAACATAAGTTTTTTGTTAAAAGATTGATCCATTTGTATCCAAATAGTGTTCTATTTATAGGAGAGAAAATGAGGAATGAATGGTTGAGATTTGAAAAAGCTAATCAGCAGTCAAGGATGGAAGAAATTGGAGGCATGGATCATGGATTCTCATCAATAGATGAGAATGTCAGATGAGGTTTAATCAAGGGTTCACATTCCCTCAAACAAAACACACTTTCAACTTGTTTAAGAGGTCACAAGTTAACTTGTGACAAAAGGTCACAAGGTAACTTGCACATGAAGCTAAGTAAGTTTATTGAGAAAAAAGAATATTCCCCTTTTTCAAATGAGTGAGGAGAGAGAATATTCTTTGGAATATTCTCATGGTTGAGGGAAAAGCATAATTTAGTTAATTAAAACCAAATTATATATGCAAAGGAATATTCCCTTTTTTGGAAGAATGTGCAAATGAGGAATATTCACTTGGAATATGCCCTTGCAAGTGGGGGGAATTAGATTTAATTGGTAATTAAACAATGTTAATTATCCAATTAGGGGATTTAGAATAATTAGATTATATTCATTAAATAAAATGATTTAATGAATGGGGAAAAGGTGGAATGATGTTTAATTAAATAACTTAGGGTTATTTAGTTAAATAAGGAGACTTAGGGATTAAATTTAATAATTTGATGTATTTAATTTAAAAGGACAAAATGTTAGCGTGAAAGGGGGTGAATTAACCCAATTAAATTCATTAGGTTAATAGATGCAAATGACATAATTAAGTTAATAGATGCAAATGACATAATCGATTAATTAGCTAGGCTAATTTAATCAATTAAGTGAAAAGAGGATGGGTTTGAAGATGAAATGATGTTAGTATACCTGTGTATGATGTCATTCAAGACATTTTTCAGTGTCTATAGATGGGTTGTGGTTTGGTTAGCTAATTTATTTTCTTGTAGCATCTTTGCCTTGTCTTGGGTTTTAGGTCCCTCCAAAACCTTCTTGTAATGGGTTTCGGGTCCCATCAAAAATATTTTTTCCCTATCAAAAACATAATCCAAAACTTATTAATGCACTTTTGTAGTGGTAAAAGGAGCATGAGAATACACATTAGGTAAATAAAATCATAATTGTAATAGTCTTGTAAGGGTGTATTTTATTGACTTATTGTACCATAAACCAAATTATATTTACAACCAAACCATAAACCATATCAAATAATTGGAATCACAAAACCTAAGATCAAATTAACAAGAGTGCAACCTACAAATTGTTAAAAAATATAAGATGCAAACCTAATGAAATAAATAAATAAATACAAATAAACAAAATTCTAAGTTCAAATAAATAAATTTCTTCTCATAATATTGATAACATCATTATAAAAAAAGTTTGAGACTTTTTATATTCTATAATAGTTAACAAATAATGTGAGTTATATGATATAAGTCATAGTACCCAAAAAAAGTAGTTTGCTAGATGCAACAAATACATAACTAGGACCAAAGATAGTAGCCAGTGCTTAGACACAAAAATAATCTAAATAATTTTTAAAACTATTAGATAATAATAGAGATACCAATTATAGTTAATGTATTAGTTATTCCATTACATCATAAACCAATTACCAAATAATATTCATAAATAATTTTATGAGGACTCCTCAACTATAGTAATGCCATTAGAAAAATGATAATTAGAATCTTGAGAGACAACATCCATATCTTTGAAAGAACATTAATTAGGGAGGAATTTGAGATCCAATATAGATGTTTCTTATCCTATCAACAATGAGTAAGTACAATATAGACTATGAGTAAGTACAATATAGACTAGGAGTAGGATTAGGTTCATACTTCATTGAATCATTTTCTTTGTCACTTTTCTATAGTAACTTCTTATTTCTTTTAATATTGGTAACCAATTTTCTTGAATTATATCAATTTTGTGTAACTTTAATTTTCCATGGTCCAACAACTTATATAAAGTTTTCTTTTTAAAAATTTCCAAGTCATAGTAACTTGTAAAAGAATAGAAGAGAAAGTGAATTTTTTTGGTGTGAATAAGTCTTGTACCTAGTTTATTCCTTTACTAGGGACTTAGGGGACTTAATTCACATGTTAAGTTTACTTAGGATATTAGTTGTCTTATCTAGATAAGTATTAGTTGTCTTATCTAGAATTTACACTTTCCTAGGAAGTTATGAGTTAGTTGTCTCATGTGATAGGATTAAGACACTTGTCATGATCTTGTCTTATCCTATCTCTCATCATTTCCTTTATAAGCAAGGAATCTCTAGCATTATAGCATTATAGAGCATAGCATTGTATAGTATTGCATAAATCATTTGTATCATATTGCAATCCTTGTTTGGTGGAATAGCATCTTCCATTGTTGCTTCTCTCTATCTCTTGTGGAGGTTATTTGGTGTTGCAGATTGAAGATCTTGGGTTGTTCACTTCAACAAAATTGTAGCAAGAGTTAGTAAGGATACTTCATTTGTCCTAGAATACCTCTTCACTCGTATTCTTCCATAAGTGTCAAAAGAGTTTAGTAGAAAAATTAAGGTACAACTAACTTATATATTTAAATTTACATTTTATAAACCCAAAAATAATTTCATACAATTAAATATGATTCTACTGTCCCATCCCATTTATCCCCCTAAAATATAGACCAATTTTTCAGCAAATTGTTAATAAAAAATAGATGTTCCATTGTTTCCACAACATTACAAAATAGGGAAGACACAAGTTAAAACCCACATTAGTGAAAATAGAGCCAACAACCACATTTTTTAAAACTAGTAACCATCTAAAATAATTTTTTAGGTTCAAACTATTTATACCATAAATGATCAAGAATGGATTTCCAATATTTTATAGAAATGAAATGATTCCATAATAGGTTAAACATGCTAGAGATATTGCACAAGTATTAATCAACATATTATAATTATATTTGCTCTTAGCCAACAACAAGTGTGTGCTATTCACCCACTTTATATTAATTAATTTTTAAAATTTGAATCTCATTAAACATAAAAATTAGCATCATACAAGGATTTATTAAGAGTGGAATATGTTTTATTTTGAGTAATAAGTATGTAAAACTTGTTTTTAAATATCATTCCATGTGAGTATATTAACATTTCTAAAAATATCATTGACACCTTGCAACCTTTAGCATCTAAAAATTTAGCATTAAGTAACATCTATTAAGGGATAAAAGTTTATTTTTATAAGTAAGGATTAACCATATAGACCTATAATTGGCTTCCCATAGTCCTAAAAAAGGTCTCATATGTTAAACAAAACAACTGAGAAGGGGGGGGTTAATCAGTTGTAGAAAAAATTAATCCTTAGAAACTTTCACTAGAGATTAGATCAATCATAAATCATTACTCTACTAAATGATTAAACATTCAATGCAAAGGAAAAAACTGAAAAAGTGTCACACATAGATAGTAACACCAGATTTAAGTGGAAAACCCAATAAGGGAAAAACCACGGTGAGGATTAGATCACACTACAGAGAATATCAAAACCGATTACAAAAAGGATTACTGCTTGATAAGGCTCATTGCCAAAACAAGGACTCATTGTCCAGATCAGGACTCACTTGTCCAACAAGGGTTAACCACTCGAAGGGCTCACTGCCACATAGTTACAAAGAAGATAGAAGAGATATGTTACAAAAAGAATACAATCTCAATACAACAAAGATTTCCACCATGATTCACTCAACCACTTGCAGACATTCATGAATGATAGAGTACACCTTCAGCTCACCGCTTCTAGAAACTCAACATTTAGGATTCACACTGATCTGCCACACTCGCATCACATACATCAATCTTTATCTATATCTTTTCACTATATCTTTGTCACTTCTTTCACCACTAACTCATCTTGTATTTATACCATCTTCAAATTTGAAACATATCCAAAGTTGGCCATCCATCATTAAATTCAAATTAGGTTGGTACCAAAACATTCTAGGGTAGAATTAGAATGAGGAAAACCCAAACACACGCTTGATGAGGACCCAAATAAGTCCCAAAAAACTTCATCAACTTTGAAGGTAGTGTTTAACATAAGTTCGGCCAAACTAGTGTAAAACACATAGAACAATTAAGCACACACAACCCTTAACACTGTCCAATCTTTCTAGACACCAAAATTATCTTCAACATGATCATAACAACTTAACTCTAGAACCAAAAGTCATAATACTCAACCAAAAAGAAATCCAGACCAACAATATTTCTCCTGGACCTCAACCAGATATCCTAAAAAACATAGTTCTCAACTGGTGAACATAACTCACATTGTTCAACGATCTAGAAGTCCAAATCCTAGATATAACAGCTTCCAACAATCATGATCAACATATCTGAACCACATGAACATAGGAGAAAATCCTGGAGCAAAACCTGAAGCAACCATTGAACACCTGCAACCTTTCTCCATAAATTTTTTCTCAATATCCTTGACATATACAACCAATAACCTACATCCATGACATTAATGATAGCAACAACCAATTGATAACTAGTTAACCAGTTGACATCAATGACAACACCTTCATTCTTGCAACAATCTCCCCCTTTGTCATTGATGGCAATACATGATGTGAAAAACCATCAAAGACAACACATTAGATCTGAACACACTTTTCATGATAATATTTTTCACATCTTCCTAATCTGAGTAGATAATCTTTTTTCTTTTTTTCACATCTTCCTCATCTCCCCCTTTGAAATCAATGGAAAATGCAAAATTTGTTTTACATTGATTTCCCCTTTGAAACTAAGCAAAAAATACTCTATCAATGACAACACATGACACTACCTACTCCCCCTGAGAGGTAGCCATCAAAACATCACTCCAGAAGAAAGATAGATCCATAGATCCACTAGACTGATGCATCTCCATATGCATCTAGTTCAAGAAAGGAGGGGAAATGACCCCTAACTTCTCTTGGAGATACTCAAAATCATCTTTAGGAAGAGCCTTCATAAATATATCAACAATCTAATCCTTCATAGGTATATACTCAAGCTTTACTTCATTCTCCACAACCTTCCCTCTTAAGAAATGATACCTAATAGATATATTCTTTGTCCTTGAGTGCATTACTGGATTCTTTGAAATGTTAATTGCACTTGTATTATCACAAAAGATAGAAATAGGATCGTCATAAATTACTTTGATATCTTTCAATGTTTGTTTCATCCATAAAACTTGTATACAGCAAGATGCAGTAGTAATATACTCAGATTCAACAGTAGACAAGGAAACTGAATCTTGTGTTTTACTCAACCATGCCACCAATCTACAACCAAGAAAGAATGCACCACCACTTGTACTTTTCCCGTCATCTACACGTCCAACCCAATCTGCATTTGTATAAGCACTTAGTGTAAAGTCAATATCCCTAGGATACCATAAACCATAATCTGGAGTGCCATTAAAATATTTGAATATTATTTTAACAACAACAACATGTGTTTCCTTAGGATCTTCTTGAAATCTAGCCACAAGATAGACAAAATACATAATATTCGGTTTAGTAGCAATCAAATACAACAAACCTCCAATCATAGATCCATATTTGCTTTGATTAGCCTTAGGTGAATCATCATCTTTACCTAATTTGCAACCAATCACCATAGGAGTGCATACCGGTTTGGAACCATCCATCCCAAACTTCTTCAACTTCTCTTTCATATACTTAGACTGTGAAATAAAAATCCCTTTCTCTATTTGATTAATTTGTAGCCCAAGAAAGAAATTCATCTCACCAAAAATAGACATCTCAAATTCTTTTTGCATTTCTTCCACAAACATCTTACACATAGTTTCATTTCCTCCAAGAATAATGTCATCAACATATACAACCACAATCAAAATTTTATCATTTTAAATTTTAAAATATAGATTACTATCTGTCGTACCTTTGTTGAAACCTTGCTGAATCAAATA
Organism: Sequoia sempervirens; assembly: GCA_007258455.2. Lineage (NCBI taxonomy): Eukaryota > Viridiplantae > Streptophyta > Pinopsida > Cupressales > Cupressaceae > Sequoia > Sequoia sempervirens. Next base: position 331,695,979 of record VDFB02271358.1, on the reverse strand, counting down.
CATGTCTAGCCTTGAATACCAAGCTCTAGGAGCTTGCTTCAATCCATATAAAGCTTTCTTCAATCTATAGACCATATTCCGTTGATCTGACAACTGAAATCCTTTTGATTGTTCCATGTAGACTCTTCTTCCAGCTCACCATTCAAAAATACAGACTTAACATCCATCTGATAGACCTTGAAATATTTATGAGCAACAAATGCTAAGAACATCCTAATAGCTTCCATTATTTCCACCAAAGCAAAATTCTCCTGAAAATCTATGCCTTCTACTTGTGAGTAGCCTTTACACACAAGTCTTGCTTTATTTCTGACCACTTCTCCATTCTCATTCAACTTGTTTCTGAATACCCACTTTGATCCAATTATGTTAATATCTACCAGTCTTGGGAACAATTCCCAAGTTTGATTCTTCTTGATCTGCATAAGTTCTTCTTTCATAGCTTCCATCCAATGCTCATCTTTACATGCTTCACATACATTCTTTGGTTCAATTTAAAAAATTAAACACTAATTTATCTTGCCAACAACAGCTCTGCATCTTGTCAATACTCCTTTTGTCTTGTCTCCAATGATCTAATTTTTTGAATTATTTTTCTACACATACTTAGGTGTCTTCGGGGACACCGCCAGAGCTTCATCATCTCCATCTTCTTCATTTTGCTTCTCTTGCTCACCCTTCTCCTATTCTTCCACAATTTCTTCAATCCTTACGCAATCAGGTTCATTAGATACATATCCATCAACATCAATTGAATTCTTCATTACTTCATCAACCTTGAAATTTGAGCTTTCTACAATCTTCCTCAGTCTTTTATTGAAACATCTGTAGGCTTTGCTTTTGTAGAATATCTGAGAAAAATACCTTCATCACTTCTTCATCCTGTCTAATATAACATTTTCTTCCAAATACCTTGAAGTACTTAACAGTAGGAATTATTCCACACCATAGCTCATAGGGGGTCTTTGTATTATTTTCTCTTGCTTGAATTCGATTGAATACATAAATATCAGTGTGAATAGCTTCTCTCCCATAAAATTCCAGTAAACTAGCTTCAATAATCATTGATCTAGCTGCTTCTTGAATTGTTCTGTTCTTCCTTTCAACAACTCCATTTTGCTGAGGAGTTCTTGGAGTAGATAACTGTCTTTTTATTCCATGAACTTCATAAAACATATTAAACTCATGGGAAGTGAATTCACCACCTCTGTCAAACCTTAAGCATTTTATCCTCAAATTTACTTCATTCTCAACCATAGCTTTGAATGTCTTGAATCTATCTAATGCATCAAACTTTTCTGTAAGAAATGTAACCCATGTAGACCTAGAGTAATCATCAATCAAAAGCATAAAGTACCTTTCACCTTGTAGACTTCTCACTCTTGTAGGACCACAAATATTTGTGTGAATTAAATCCAGTAGTCCAGTAGTAGATTGTTGCTTTGATTTGAAATGATTTTTTGCTTGCTTTCCAAACTGACAATTTCTACAAATAGCATTAAAAAACTTTGTAATCCTTGGTGAATATCTCATGACCTGAACTGCACTAATCCTCGCCAAGTTATCAAAATTCCTATGAAAAATTCTCCGATACTATAACCAACTGTCATTAATTTGAGTCATAAAGCATCATCCATCATCACCCTTAAGTTGATATATATTTCATTCAGATTTTTTTCTTGTTGCAATCACTGTTTTAGAGTCTTTCCTGATTTCACGTTTTTCATCCTTAAATATAAGATTATATCCTTTACTGCACATCTATCCAACACTCAAAATATTATGCCTTAAGCCCTTAACATAGTAGACATCATCAGTATTATGCTTGCCATCAAAACTTACTAAACCTATCCCACAAATCTTAGCACCAGTATCATCTCCAAACACAACTAAGCCTCCATCATATTTTTCAATTTTAACAAACTTACTCTTATCACCAGTCATGTGATGTGAACAACCACTGTCAACAACCCAATAGTTCTTTTCTTGTTTAGCTTGTAGGGAAGAGATTAGAGTACCTTCACTTTTCTCCTTCTTCGAAGGGAATTCCTTCACCTATTTTTTAGAATTAGCAGAAGTAGGTTAGTCTTTTATAGCCAAGAACAAGCATTCATTATCATCAGTATCTCCATAATTAGATTCCTCATCGGATATACTAACATACTCATTCACGTAATATGATCTATTGATCTTCTTACCTTTATTTTATTTCTCATATCTTTGTTTATTCCTCTTAGCTCTTTTCAAACACCTTGAAGCATAACGACCTATTCCTCCACAACTAAAGCATTTAAAAGGGTAACTTACCTTCATACTTACCGAACCCTTTCTTCATTCTTCTTACAAAGTTAGCTTCTACTTCATCAAGATTTTCTTCATTCGGATCTTCAGCTTTTGTAGCCTTGAAAGTAGTTTCTGATTTGGATCCATTCCTCATGTTTGACTTTCTCATCTCATAAGATGTCAGAGTTCCCAATAACTAATCTTTAGTGTAGGTCTTGTAGTCTATATGTTCTTCAATATCACATACCTTTTCACTGTATACATCAAGGAGAGTTCTAAGAATCTTCTTTACAATCATGGATTCATCTACTGTAGCTCCAAGTCCTCACATTCTAGCTACTACCTCATCCAATATCTGTACATAGGCTTTAACATTCTCATCTTGAGACATATGCAAGAGCTCAAATTGTATCTCCAAATTTTGCAACTTTGCTTCTTTGACCCTTTCATCACCTTCATGCACTTTTTCTAAGGTATCCTAGACTTCTTTAGCAGTCTTCAAGTTTTGAACTTAATCAAATCAAAATTTACAAGACTATTCTTCAAAATGAACTTTGAATTATTGTTCGCTTCATGTGCCTTGATCTCATCAGCTGTACTTGGGCCATTAGCAGGAGGAGTGTAGGGAGTCTTTTAAAATTTCTCAACATCATATCCACAATATTCCAGATATTCTTCCATTAGTATTTTCTAGATAGCATAATTAGTTCCATTGAACTTCAGATACTCATAAGTAACTTTCCCAACCATCTCAGACCTTCCTTAAGCGGTTAAGCTCTTCTCCAAGGAACCAAGCTCTGATACCAATTATTGAACAAGACAACTGAGAGGGGGGGTGAATCAGTTGTAGAAAATTTTAATCCTTAGAAACTTTCATCGGAGATTAGATCAATCACAAATCATTACTCTGCTAAATGATTAAACATTCAATGCAAAGGAAAAAATTGAAAAAAGCATCACACATACACAGTAACACCAAATTTATGTGGAAAACTCAATAAGGGAAAAACCACTATGAGGATTAGCTCACACTATAGAGAATATCAAACCCGATTACAAAAAGGCTCACTGCCAAAAAAATGACTCATTTTTTGGATTAGGACTCAATTTCCAACAAGGGTTAACCACCTGGAGGGCTCATTGCCACACAATTACAAAGAAGATAGAAGAGATATGTTACACAAAGAAGACAATCTTAATGCAACAGAGATTTCCCCCATCATTCAGTCAACCACTTGTAGACATGCATGAATGATAGAGTACAACTTTAACTCACTGCTTCTGAAAACTCAACATTTAGAACTCACACTGATCTGCCACACTCACATCACATACATCAATCTTGATCTATATATTTTCACTATCTCTTTGTCGCTTCTTTCATGACTAAATCATCTTGTATTTACACCATCTTCAACTTTGAAACATATCCAAAGTCGGTCATCCATCATTAAATTCAAATTAGGTCGGTGCCAAAACATTATAGGGTGGAATTAGAATGAGGGTGACCCAAAAACACACTTGATGAGGATCCAAATAAGTCTCAACACACTTCATCAACTTCAAAGGTAGTCTTTATTACAAGGTCAGCCAAACTAGTGTAAAACACATAGAAAAATTAAGCACACACAACCCTTAACACTGTCCAATCTTTCCATACACCAAAATTATCTTCAACATGATCATAACAACTTAACTCTAGAACCACAAGTCATAAGACAACCAAAAAGAAATCTGGACCAACAATATTTCTCCCGGACCTCAACCAGATATCGTAAAAAACATAGCTCACAACTGGTGAACACAACTTGTACTATTCAACAATCCAGAAGCCCAAATCTTGGATATAGCAGCTTCCAACAATCATGATCAACATATTTGAACCACACGAATATAGGAGAAAATCCCAAATCAAAACCTGGAGCAACCACTGAACACCCACAACCTTTCTCCATTGCAATTTTCTCAATATCCTCGACATATACAACCAATAACCTGCATCCATGATATTAATGACAACAAAAACTAGTTGATAACTAGTTAACCAGTTGACATCAATGACAATACCTTCATTCTTGCAACATCATATACACTAACCAAATGTTCTATTGACTCCTAGGCTCACCAAATACTATAAAATATGGAATATAACAATTAATCTTAAAAAAAGAAGTTATCAAACAAGATGGAATAAGGGTTTAGCCCATTACAAAGTTTTATATCCTTTAGAGAAGCAAGAAATATGTTATTTATTATAAGAATCTTCTAAGGTTTAGATTCCCACATAACCTATAAAATCCATTTAACAATGAGGTAAATAGCTTGTAATTTAAAATCCTTCAACTCTATTCCCCCATTTTCAAAATTGTAAACATGCAAGATTTATTTTTTGGTTTTGTTAGAACCAACAAATCCATGGTCACATATCAAGTTCATTGGTTATAGCAAGTGGTATTGTAAATTCGTTCTTGCACTTGAAAAATTGATTACCTTTGATTCTTTATAAGTGTGGCTCCTTAGTATTTCCTCTTGGAAAAATAACCGTGCACCACTCATTTTTTATGTGTTTATCTCCCCTTTTTATGTACATCAATTCAAATAAATAAAAATATACATATGAATATGAAAAATACCCACTCTCTCCTAAAATATTACTCATTTATTACATATCACATGTACACCACAATATAGTATAATTTCTAATACAAGAGTAACTTCAAAAAATAATTTTAAAATATAATTGGTCTTATTTAATAGTGATAATTATGTCAAGCCAAGATTATGATTCTAAACCCTCCCATTAGATTGACTCAAAGTTTCATCTCATTTTGATGCCAAAGTAGTAACTCCCAAGTTCTACTTTAGCCTCTCAAAATATTATTTAGATATTACTTTAGAAAAAAAGTTTATAATATGATCATGTGTGATCTACAACAATTCAATTTTATTTAACCTTCTACTACCAATTATATAATAAAATGATAAAAAATATTAATGTTCTTTATATGATAATGAAATAATAGACTTTTTGTCTTGGAAATAGTATAATTACTCTCTATTCATACTAAAATTTAGTAGCCATACATTTTTCTTGCTTCAAATCTACTAACATTCTTCTCAACCAAATAGTTTGAAAATTAGCTAAGCTTGATGAATTTTACTTTAGCTAGGGGAGAGGGGCCCATAGTGGAGCACCCTAACTTCACCTTTCTCAAAATCCTATGTGGAAATTTTAAATCACTCCCAATTTTGTACAATAGTTTATTTGACAACTCACGTGCTTCTATATTTTGTTTTAGGGCCACATCATCTATATGATGCCACATCAACATGCTTTTTGTTTAGGTATCCAAAAAATGCCCAAAAAAAAAGAGATCGATAGTGGTGCACTAAGTCATGTTTTATTGGTATGTTGATGTGGCATCACATGATTTGTCAGTTTGTGTATTTTATGGATAAAAAGTGTTTTGCAATTGGATATTAAGGTGCTCCACTATGGGAACCACTGAGGACTATTTCTATCCCCACTATTGGACCCCGCTCCACTATGGGCCCCTCTCCCCTATAGATAATGAAACTATTGGTTGCTTATACGAGGATCATGCGATTGCACTTTACTCCAAGTTGAAAATATAGCTTGAAGTATATTTATGATTAATATATCATGTATGATCAATATCTATGTATCCAAAAAAAAATGTTATATGATGCCTAGCACATACTGTAATTGCTTGTTCCATGAACATATACAAATATTTTCTTTGCTACCAAAAATTCCATACCCATTGGAGTCTAGATAAATTTTGGACCAAACTCATACCATACATGGTATTAGATCTAATTATATGAAGATGAAAAAGGATTCCCATCAACCTCTTATAATTTGTATAATCTACGTTTTTAAGTTATAGTCCTTCTTGGATAGCTTTTGTCCTAAGACTAAAAGGTGTGTAATAGATTTATAATTTTTTTTTTTTTAACTTTCAAGCAAGTCCATAATTTTTCTTTGTGAAATTAAGATTCCATTATCCAATTGTGTAACATGTATATGCTAGTAAAATAATACATTATGCTTGAATCTATTATTTCAGATTCTTATTTCAATGGTGCTCTAAAATTATCCATTAATATGTTACTGTTCATAATATATAATAAATCATCAACATATAGTAATACAATCAATAAATCACCCTTACAATTGGATTTAATAAATGGAATGGGCTTACATGTACTTTTATGGAAGCCTTTTTTCATAATATATGCATCTATAATCCTATTCCATAACAATGATGGTTGCTTGAGACCATACATAGCCTTTTTTAACCTATACACTTTGTGTTGTTGTCTTGTAACTTCATAACCTAGTGGCTTCTCAATAAACACTTACTCATCCAATTTACCATTTACAAAAGTTGATTTGAAATATATGTGGTAAACACTTCATTTAAATTGAGAAGCTAGTGCCAAAAAAATTCTTACATTTTATGATGTAGAAACATAGGAATACATATTTCATTGTCATCTATACCTAGTTCTTGCAAGCAGGTCTTGGCCGCTAATCTTGTCTTATGTCTCTCAATTTCTCCATATACCTTACACTTTTTTATAAATCCATTTAACTCTTATTTTCCTTTAGGAATATAAACCAATTCCCATTATAATATTTTCTACCACAACAATTTTATCATCCATTGCTTTACTCTAACTTCTATGCCTTTTTTCATATTCATAACAATTTGGTTTAATGCTTTAAAAAATGAAGTGAAATTGATGATTTCATCATTATCTTCAACATTATGAATTTTTTGATAAATTTACTTAACACTTTTCATCCTTCATGGCGGTCTTGGACATGGATTTGATCTTGAGTTTACACATGGAGAAGTTATTGAAGTTAAAAGTGAGATACCAATGACACTTGATCTACTACTGATTTTTTTAGCAAAGTGGTCACATCACCATGTGATGTCTCTATTCCCAAACTTGTTTTTTTTGTTTCTCTTTATTTTCACTATCATATTCCTTCCTCATCAAATATTACATCATGAATGATTGATAATTTCTTTGTTACAAGTTTATACAATTTGTAAGCCTTTATTTCTTCACTGTGACCAACCAAAATACATCTCTTTCATTATCAATATTTTATTTTTTCTCCTTAGGTACACGAGAATAAGCAATGCACCCAAAAACTTCAAAATAAGTCATACTTGGCTTTCTTCTACTCCATTCTTCTTCTATTGTTATTTCCTTAGCACTCTTTATAGGATATCAAATCAACAAGTAAACTAGACATGCTACAAATTTTGCCCAAAAATAATTTGGAAGCTTTTTAGACTTTATCATGCACCTTGTAATTTATTCAATTGTTCTAATTTGTGTTATGTCACCTCATTTGGTTTATGTGTACAACTTGTTGTTAACTACATTTTAATCACATTCTCCTAAACCAAAAAATTGAAATTCATTATAGAATTCTCCACCTTTCTTTCTTTGTAACACCTAAAAAGTTCACTTTATTTTTCTATATAATCTCTAAATTATTGAAAAACTAAAAATGTTTTAAAACATTTGTTTGAGAAATCATGTCCATGTTTTCCTACTAAATTAATCAATAGAAGAATTGAAGTATTTAATATATTGATATGTACCAATTCAAGAGGTACCTTGGCTCTTCATGATCTTCCAACTAGAAATGAGTCTCTATGTTGTTATCCCAAAATTCAACCTTCACACACTTGGTCGTACTACATTAGAATTCCCTTCACCATATGTTTCTTGTAAATCAAATAAACTCCACAAAAAATCAAATATTCATATCTCAAATGCCACATACCAAAGACTAATCATTTAGGACAAATTGGAGAAAAAAAAATAAAGTCCACTTTGAATATTTTAGGGAAACATACAATATTTTGTCATGGCTACTTCTTCAGTAAGTTTATTTTTACCATTTCTATCATAAATGTTGCATATGCCACTTGCAAAGTAATTGCATTTCCTTTTTTATTTAGTTTTCCAATGCTTAACAAATTATGTTTTAAACTAAGAACATAATAAACATCTAGGGTAATTTATGCCATCTTTCTTTATCTTGATTAAGATGTCCTCTTTACTCATCATCGGTAATTTTTTATTATTTCCAAGTTTTGCTTCCCACGATATTGATTCATCAATTGTAGACAATATTTCTTTGTTCCCCAACATGTGATTACTACAACCACTATCTAGAAACTAAATATCTTTTGAAATTTCCTTAGCCAAATTGCAAGTGAAAAACATAGAACCATATACTCCTCATTTTATTGTGAGAATTTATCATTTTACTTATTTTGATCAAAATTCATTTTCTTACATTCAAATTGTTAATGGTCATACTTATAATAATGACACTAAATGTTTGATTTTTCAAAGCTTTAATTACCTTCATATTAGTTATCACTGCTTCATCTACCACTTCATTCGTAGTAATTGCTACTCCTTCCTATCCTCAACCTTTTGTAGATTCTTCCTCTACCTTTTTCCATGCTTGATGAGGATACTTTCTACAATTTTAAAAACTTCCTTTTTTTTAATTCATTGATACAAAAGTTTGATTTGAAATCCTAACCAAAGGAGCCATTTTTGGCCTATTTAATCTTTCCTCATGGATTTGAAGTGATCACAATAGTTCTTCAATTTTTTAGTCTTTTTAGGTCCTCATATTCCTCATTTGTAGCTACAATATGATAGATACTTTGCAAGTAAAATTCTTAGAATCTTTTCAACAACCATTTGGTCTTGGAATGTATCCTTGTGAGATTTCACTTGGTTTATAATTCCAATAACATTAGTGAAGAATTCATGCATGGATTCTAAATATTTTACTGATAAGTTCTCAAATTTCCTCAAAATTTGAAGTCTACATAGTTTTGTCTTATTTGTACCTTGACTTTACATATTGTCCCATGCTCATTTTGATTTATTTGTTGCTACAACTTTGGGGAAGATGGAATCATCCATAGGTTGCTATAAGAACAAGAGTGCTATGTAGTTTATTTTCTTGTTTTATTTAAGTTTATCATTTTGATTCTATGTCCATTAAATGTATGCAACTTGATCTGCTAGTTCTAGGTGCCCATTTTTAACCAAATCTCATAAATCTTAAGAATATAAAAGAATTTATCTTAATACTTTGAAAATCGTAATTATGCCACTTAAAGTGAAGAATTTAAGATTGAGTAAGATTATATTTGTCATTGATCACTACACATATTCAATTGCTACTACTAGAAAATGTTACAAATATGCTTGTTAAATAGATCCTTAATTTTTTCTTTGATATTAATTACACTACCTTGTTTCAATACCATTTGAAAGAGTCTAGTTTTTGACATAAAATTGTGTCTATAATAGATGAGCTCTATTTTATCTTGAATTTCTCAAGTTTATCTGTTCTTAGAGTCTATGTGGATTACAAATGGTCACAAGAATCCAATCAAGGATATAAATTGAAATTATGATTATGTAACAGTATATTATTATGATTGTCTAGTGGTATAAGATTATGTGTTCCCCAATTTAATTTTTGCTAGATGATAGAGGGTAATTTTTTTGTTGTTGGGTAGATTGTTTAGTGGTGTTTGTACAAAGTTCCAACATTCATCTAGAATCTCTTTAGATCAAGTGTGGCCCCCCTTTTCCATTACACACCAAGTGCACTAGTAGAATCCAAAGACTCCAAAGATTAGCATGCACACTTTCTACATTTTATTTATATTAAAAAGTGGTATTTATCTTATTTTTATTGAATAAATTAAATGATATTAGAAAATAATATTCCAAACATTTTTTAAAGTTTTTAATATAATTTTATATAACACTAATTAAACATATATTTAGTGAGTCATAACTTACAAGAAGTACATTTGGAAATACATTGAATGACAAGCTGTCATTAGGTCCTAACACTTTAGTGAATAATCACATCAAAATATCGACCAGGTAGTGTCCAACAACTGTATGCAATAGAGGACATCTCAACTTCTCTCTTAAGCACTAATCAACTAAATAAAAGCTCTAATCTAAGGGGCCTCTAACCTAAGAAAGCAATAAATCATCTATCTAGAAAGCAAGAAAATAACTCAAATAAAAAAATAGAAAACTAAGAATCTGAAAAACATCACCATTAAACTAGAAACCATGGAAATGATTAATCTAAAGAATGCGTAAATTGGTAAAGAAGTAAAGTATGTAAAGAAATTAGGAAACATTTATCTAATGCAGAAAACAACAAGACAACTGCTAATCATAAAACCATTAATCAAAATCAACTGAAGAAAGGGGCTCTAGACATTCAAATGCTAAGCTTAGAAGCTACGGACTCAGTTACAACCTGCAAGTTTGACACTAACATTATAACATGTACTCATGAAAATAAAATGAAAATGCAACTTTTATTCTATCAAAGGAAAACACAGAACAAGAAACAAATACTTATCTATCTATCTATCTCTAACCCTCGAGTGGCCAGCTCGTGGGTGTATCTACTGCTACTTTAGATCACATGCACTGGAAAATCTCTTTGTTACTTCATTCCACAGATGCATCCATATTACATAGTAATTCAAAGAGTGGAGGGAAAACTCATATTCATATGGTATTTTTTACTCAAAAGACAAATTGGAAGCATAACGATAATTTTCTTCTCATTATTTGTAACAATTACATATTTATATGAAAAACAACTAACAAAAATCATTTTTTTTAGTAGATCAAGTCTTTCAACAGATTTCCCATAGTAAAAGGGAATTAAAATACCATGATATACAATATTAAAGAGGCTTCACATGAGCCATAAAGTCTTTGAAACTGAAAAATAACATAATTATAAAGACTCGGCCAAACGTGTGCTCCTAGAATTCCGGCATCTGCTCGTTGGTTTTCAAAAGTATGAAGACCCACATTCATTTCCCTTCTGATTGGAATGGTGAATGGAGGTGGATTTGACCTACGAAATACTCAAGACTAAACCATTAAATCAACATAAGTTAGTTTAATTCAATCAACTCCAAGAAATAAGTTTGTACGATTATTCATAGAAAGAGAGCACTTATTTTTCCTAAAGGTAATCAATTGGCAAGGTTATTAAGGCCGAAAGGTTTAGATTTACATATTGAACCCATTATACTAATGAGGTTATTTTTACCTCATCATTTCCTCCCCTTCCTAAGTTCAAGCAGGTCGTCTTGCTCTATGGTGTGTCCCCTGCCCATCATTCCTTCTATTCATTTCCTCATATTTAGCACTGAGATCATACACATCATCTGCCTCTATGTCTAATATCTTTGGATTCCTCAAGAATCCCTGATGAAAAGTGACCCTTTGTTTCCATCTGGAAAAACTATCCTCACTCTGGTCTAGGTTGGTGTACACTGAAGGTGGTGGTGAGAGAAGCAAGGGAGGTCTGTACCTCATACCAATCTAGTTGATTTTTAATTCTTCCAGAATTTTGACCAAAGCTGATGCTCTTCTGTAGGACCATCTGATATTGAGAGGTGAAATTATTTCCCTCTTTTTGAGATGCATTGGAAGAGGGGTATACCTTTCTTCACATGCATGCCATGCTAGTCCTATTAAATGTGTCCCTTATTCTTGTAAGTAATCATGACACACCCTAAAATTGTTATTGTATTTGACATGTACTTCCTATTTAATTTTGACACCCAAAAACTATTTCTTGAAAGAGAGAGGCTTCCTATGAGGCTATCTCATTTACAACCCTACAGTATTTTTTTCCTGAGCATACTCTCTTGATCTATCTTGCCAGTGAAGTTGATTTCTCATAGTGGACAGGAATAATCTTAATTCTACTTCTCCTAAAAAGAAGTTAATAAAGAAATCTGTATACTTTTCTAAGAGAAAATTGTGAACAAAGAATTCACACAGTAAATTCTATTGTTCAGGAGTGACTCAACAAATATTTTTATAAATTCCTTAACATCAGGGTCATGAAGCTAGTTTTGGTGAATTCTTTGCAACTTCCATCTTAACAGCTGCTCATTAAGAAATATGGAGTACAAACTAGATGGTCTTCTACAGGCTAGTATCAATTCACCAATTTCACAGGCATCCTATTTACCCCTATATGCCTGATGAAAGGATTCTTTTAACATGACTAATTCCCTCTTTAACCTATTATTTTCAAATTCCACATCCTTCAAGAGGTAACAATTCTCTATCCATTTCATTAGCATTGGGGGAATACGTACCTAGAACCAGTCTATAACAATAGGTTCAATTTGTGTCCCTTTTGATTCCATGATTGGTTGAGTATCACTCTCCTGCAAACTTTGTTCTAGCTCCACAATTTTACTCACAGAGGTATTCAATTCAATTTCCTGTCGATTATTTTCTTCTTTAAAAGCACTGAATAATTGCATAAAATTATTTTTCAAATCTTGAATACATTTTTCTTTTTCACACAGAGCATCCTGATTCTGCTTACCCTGTTGATTCCATTGTTGGATTTGGAATTGCAGTTGTTCAATAAGCTTGTATTTTTCCTCCATTTGTGTAGTTAATTTGGAAATTTCCTGATTTATTTTATGGACAATGGCAGTTTGCACCTCAATTTCTTCTTTCTGTTGATTAATTTGTTCTTCGTCATCCTGCAACCTGGCTCTCAACCCTTCAATTTCCATCTTTAGCTTTTCTAATTCCTCATTTCTCCAATTGGATTCTTCATCCCCTGTCTCTGTAGAGAAGGATACGTGAGGGATCTCTTCATCAGGATGAGGCACATTTTCTTCTTTGTTGTCCTCAAGAAGGAATGAGTGAGGCACTTCTTCCACCTTTTCATCAATATGGGGTGCATTTTCTATTTCAGTGCTCTCAGGAAGCATTTCTTCTATCTCTTTTGTATCCTCAGAATGAGGCATACTTCCTTCTTTAGTTTCTTTAGGTAAGGAGGAGCAAGTAATTTCGTCATCCATATGAGGTCTATCTTCTTCTTCATCGATATCCACAAAGAAAGATGCATGAGGAGTTTCCTAAGGCACTCTTTCCACAAATTCAGGTATACTATCCAACTTGTCAAGGAAAGAAGCGAATCCTCCCATAGGTTCATCTTCATTCTATTCTGAGTGTGGTGATTTTGTTTTCTCCCCTTCCCACTCTTTAGGTGACAGGGTTTCTTTGTCCTCTTCCCTAGGAAGTTCATCCTCTTGCTTCCCTGCTTCATCAATTTCCTCATTATCAGGTGGACTATCAATTTCTACCACCTTTACTGGAGTCCTGGCCTTTTTCCTTTTTGAAGTACTTCCTATAGCTTGGGTTTTGATTTCATTGACCCCTAAAGATAACCGTTTACTCCTCCGTAGAGGAGGGGTTATTTGAAAAACAAGTTTACTTCATTTCTTTTTCTTTCAAGGGGGTTCCTCACCTTTTCCAGAATGAGCAATTCCCACCTCCTCTTCCTGTCTTGGGGTTTGTAATTCATTTGGAAAGGATTCTGGTGTATCACCACTGGGAACCATGGAGGTATATTGGGACTCAAGGGTGCCTAATGCCTCTGAGGAGGGTTCTTCTACAAACTGCTCCTTTTGTTTAGAGGATTCCCCTTCCTCAAAGTGACCTCCCTGGCTCTTCATTTTCAAATTTTTGTAGAAACCTTTGCCACTTCTTCTCTGGCTTATTGCGGAAATGATATTTACATATTAACTATATCAAACCATGATGTTTAAGGGGCCCCGTCCCAATTTTATACTTTCTATCATAGAGGTGATTGAATGGCAGAGAAAAGCTGGTAAATTTACACTAAGAGTAGGGTCCTCAATGTTGTGGCATAAACAAGTCAGTAGGCAGAAAGGGGGTCCCACTACTGTAGTCATTTGTCCCTCACAAGTGAAATATTTTATAATCCACGCCGCAACAGACCTCCAGGGTTCTGGAATAGACATTCTATGAATTCCCTTATTTTTCCCCCTAGTGCTTATGGTTTGTACAGGTTGGGGTTCCCCTTCCCTATGGAACAAATCTATTAAATTTTGATAAGGGACGTGGGTATTTTCATTCAAATGAATTCCTTTATTTTCAAGAACAAAGAGACGAGCAAGGACTTTCGTACTTACCCAGAATGGTTTTCCGTGTACCACAGTCTTCCCATTTGCAAAATTCTCAACGAATTCCTTCACTAGCTACTCTATGTTCCCTTCAAATTGTTTCATGAAGTCCAACCATCCAACCCTTTGAAATAAACTTGTTATATTGCTTAATGCCAGCAATGGCGCTGCATAATTTGGCTCAGAATTTTTCTTAGTGCCTCCCATCTCCTTTGTTTCTGAGTGAAATTTTTTAGAACTCTGGAATGCTTGCTTCTCTGAATTATAGACGGAAAAAGAGTTTTGTGTCAATATACTCAATGAGGAAAGAATTAATTATCAGCTTTCTTGTCACCTTACTGTATCATTATGATGACCTTCCATGGGGAATTACAACTACTTTCGTACTCTCACCAATCATGTAAAGGGGCACAAGTTTCAAAATTACAAGGGGAACAGATCATGCCAATTAATTAACCTTTATTCAAAATAAATTCGCACATACCTTAGGTCTTGTCGTTAGATCAAATGTCACTTACCTGTGCTGACGTAATTGGATAGTTATATGGTTGGCAAGGGTGGCGGCGAATATTAATGGCATGGATGGGATGGTTGAAGTAATGACAAAAAATATTATGACAAAAAGGGTGTCATAATAATCTTATTTATTATGGAAATATTTGATGTGATATGGCAGAATAATCATCTGGGACTGGATCTCGAAGAGAAATTAAAGAATGGGCATGCACGAAACTTAGGAAAAATAAGAGAAACTTTGAAAAATAAAATTTATACAACAATCAGAACATTGTCGAGTAATGCGACTGAAGTAGAGAAGAAGAGAGTTTCAAAATTATTTTAGAAAGATGTCATCAGAACAAAATAATCAGATTGAGGATTCCAGAGCAATAACCAAAAATTTTGGAGAATTGTCGCAAGATGCAGCCGAAGCAGCAACCAAATTTTTTGGAGCATTGTTGAAAGATGCAGCCAGAGCAGCAATCAAAATTTTTGGAGCATCCAAAAAAATTCTAGAGCATCTGAGCATCATTCCGGAGCATTGCATAAAAGATGTAGCCGGAAGAGAAACAACAGAATTTCAGAGCATCGCTGAAAAGATGCAGTTGGAAGGAAGAACAACAGAATTTCAGAGCATCGCTGAAAAGATGCAGCCGAGAGTAAGAAGATTGTAACACTTTGGCCTTGACTTCCCAAAGCACCATTGGATGATGCGTCAGAATGCAGAATCAGGATAAGAAGTGGAACCAGTCCGATGTAAGGATTTTGGAGCATCGCAACAACAATTCTAGAGCATTGTAGCAACAATTCTAGAGCATCGCAACAACAATTCCGGAGCATCGTAACAACAATTCTGGAGCATTGTGGCAACAATTCTAGAAGATTTTAGAGCATCATAGCAGGGTGCGCCAGAATTGGGTTCGCCAAAAGATGAAGTCCTGCAAAATGTAAACAAAACTTTAGCCAAGTCCAAATGGTGGAGTTGATGAAGAAATTGAAGAAATTTTTAGAAATATTTTTTTTTAATGTGTTATTTGCTTGACAACTATATTGACCCTACCACAGCAGAGTCAATGTAGTTGATTTCTCCCTGTGTTTCTACCATTTTTGTAAACTCCTCTTTGTTAACGGGTTTATGGTAAATGCATAATTGATGCCCATTAACCAGAAGAGTTCGGGTGTCACCATAAATTGGTTTTAACTGGACCGAACCATTAGCGAATACTTTAGAAATCTCATTTGGTCCAAGCCAGTGTGTCTTGAGTTTCCCTTGATGGTCCTTGTATTTGGAATCGAACAAAAATTGCCAATCCCTGGTATGGAATTATTTCTCTTTTATATGTTTGTCATGCCAAACCTTACATTGTTGCTGGATCAATTCAGTTTGATGGATGACATCCAGACGAAGCTCGTCTAGTTCACTAAGTTGTAAGACTCTCGATTTGAGCTTGTTTAAGATCCATACCAAATTCCATGGCCGTCCTAAGGGTTTGGAGCTCGAATTCAATGGGAAAGAGGGGCTTCTTCCAAAAGACTAACTCATGGGGGCTATAGCCAGTGGTTGACTTCCAAGTCATGTTGTAGGCCCAGACAACTTTCGGTATTTTCCTAGCCCAATATTTCCTTCCCGAGGAAACCATTTTTTTTCAAAATATTTTCCAATTCCCTATTAGTGACCTCAACTTGTCTGTTTTCCTGTGGGTGGTAGGGTGAGGACTTCTTGTGACTTACTTGGAAGTGATCTATGAATGCCAATAGGACTTTAGACATAAACTGGGGGCCTTGGTCTATAACAATTGTTCTTGGGGACCCAAATCTGAGAAAGATTTTATTATAAAGAAAGTCAGCTACCTACTCTTCCCTAGCAATGTGTAGTGCTTGTACTTCTGCCCACTTATTCATGTAGTCGGTACAGACCAGAATATACTCTTTTCCTTGTGAAGGGGGGTCTATAGGGCCAATAAAATCCAATCCCCATTTCTCAAATGGTTCAAGGACCACTTGAGGCTGTAGGGGCATTTCATTGGATGTGGTTGGTCTTCCTACCCTTTGACATTCATCAAACCTACGAACATACTTCTTGATATCCTTATACATTGAAGGCCAATAGTATCCTGCTCCCAGGATCTTATGAGTTGTCCTTTTAGCAGAATAATGCCCTCCAGAAGGGTCATCATGGTAGGCCCTAAGGATACTATAAGTCTCATCTTCCCTAACACACTATTACAAAACCATATCGGGTCCACATTGAAACAAGATTCCATTAATCCATTTAAAAGGGGCACTCTCTCTGATGAGGCATTTCTTTTGTTTTGACGAGAAGTGAGGTGGTACTTCTGTGGTGGCTAGGTAATTCATAATATCAACAAACCAAGGAGTTTTAGTGGAGATGGCAAATAGATTTTCATCTGAGAATTCATCATGTATCGAAGCACGGTCGCCATCATGTTTAATCTAGAATAAGAAGTCTGCGACTACATTGGACTTCCTTGGTTTGTCAACAATTGTCACATTAAACTCCTGGAGGAGTAACCACCTAATTATCCTTGCATTTACCACTGGTTTATTCATGAGATACTTGATAGCTGCATGGTCTGTGTGCATTGTAACTTTGTATCCGGTGACATAATGTCTAAATTTCTTGATGGTGTGCACTAAAACCAAGAATTCCTTCTCTATTGTGGTGTAATTCTTCTTTGTTGGCATCAAATTTTTGCTAATAAAATATATAGCATATTTCTCTCCATTCTCATCTTCTTTCCCTAGAACCGCTCCAATGGGGTCATTAGACGCATCGACATAAATGTGAAATGGTAGGATCTAGTTAGGTCCTCGAAGGATAGGGGTAGAGGTGAGTTTCTCTTTAATAATTTCAAATGATGACTGACACTCAGGTGTCCAGATAAGGTCAACATTTTTCTGAAGGAGAGAAAACATCGGGGCTGCGATTTTGCTAAAGTTTTCTATGAATCTTCGATAGTATCCCACATGCCCTAAGAAACTCCTGACATTAGTCTAAGTCTTTGGAATCTCAAGTTGTTGTATGACTTTGATTTTCTTGGGATCAACCTTAATCCCTTCAGCTGAAATATGATGTCCTAGCACTATTCCTTGTTCCACCATGATTAAGAATTTCTTGTGACTGAGGGAAAATTGATGATCCTCACACCATTTTAACACCTTGTCTAGATTTGTGAGGGATTCATCATAAGTTGAACCATATATAGTGAAATCGTCCATATAGACTTCCACGCACTCATTTACCAACTCAACAAATATAGCCAGGATGGCCCTCTGAAAGGTGGCAGGAGCATTACATAACCCAAAGGGAAGAACCCTATATGCAAATGTTCCCCAAGGGAAAGTAAATGCCATCTTATCCTAGTCTTCCCCTGCTACCTGTATCTGGTTGTATCCATTAAATCCGTCCAAGAATGAAAAATATTTTCTCCTGACCAAATTATCCAACATTTGGTCCATGAATGGCAGGGGAAGATAATCTCTATGTGTTGCTTTGTTAATCTCCCTATAATCGACACACACTCTCCACTTCCCATTCTTCTTTGGAACTACAACCAAGGGTGACACCCACTTGTTTTCAGAAATTAGGTAGATGAATCCTACCTGCAAGAGTTTCTCAATCTCATTTTTAACAGTGTCTTTAAGAGTAGGATTGAGTCTCCGTTGTGGTTGGTGAACAGGTTGAACATCCTAAGTATAGATATGGTGTGTACACACACTAGGGTGTATTCCTCTCATATCTTTATAATCCCAAGCAAACGCTTTAGATCTATTCACCAGGGTATCAAATAGTCTTTGTTCTTTTGTCTCAGTCAACCAACTATTGATGTTTAAGGTTTTTCCTAGTAGCAACATAATGGTTTTGACTCCAAGATAATTGGATGTGATAGTGTGAATGGGCCTTGTCAGTATGTTAAGTGGACAACTGTGTGGTATAGTTTTATGAAGCCTAGCAGCATCTGCAAAGAAATGGAAAGTTTTTGGAACTAAGTTCATCAAAGGGAAAGGTAATTCAATAAACTTAGCATCATCAAATTATGCTTGATCTGTGTTGATTGGATTTCCTAGGATTTCTTCTACGTCTGACATCTCCTCACTGCTGGAGTCTATTGTAATACTTTCCATGTCGTTCTCTAATTCATCCTCTAATTCTTCACCGTGTTGTTTAATGACTATCATGGCCAGTGAAGCCAAATTTTCCTGTCTAGTAGGACTTTCTGGTTCATCAACCACACTTTGCTATGTTCAGCAGGCTTGGCAGGAGAATACAAGAACAACTATTTACTATTGGTTCCATGGGAGATTGTCATTACTCCTTCCCTACAGTTAATTTTGGCTGCAACCGTAGCTAGCCATGGTCATCCCAAAATTATTAGATAACTGTATTTGGGCATAAGGGATTCAATTATCTAGAAACCCACTGGATATTCCCATCCATCCACTTTAACAAGAACATTTTCAATGATGCCTTTGGGAATAGCTATGGATTGGTTTGCCATCTGTAGGACTGTAGTTGTGGGGTGTAGATTAGTAAGTCCCAATTTTTCCATTACATCAACAGTCATTACGTTAATGGCTGATCCAAGGTCCACTAAAGTGTTGGGTATTGCTACCCAATTAACTATTACTATTATAAGCGGACTTCCTGGGTCATCATATTTCGAAGCAGTGATTGTTCTAGCTAACAAATCAGCTAGGTACCCATTGATATGAACAGTGTTGATTTGTTTTGGCTTCCTCCCTAGGGTTTTGATGCACAACTATTTAATCAACTATTTTAACTCAGGGATCTCTTTAATTGCTTGTATCAAGGGAACTTCAATATGCAATCATTTAATTTCCTGTATCAGTGTAGTTTCTGTAGGTGTTGTTTTTGGAGCATTTTTCACAAAGATTGGTTTCAATCACTCTAGAAAATGGGCTTTGGTTTTGTCTTTAGTCATGGGATTTTTCAAAAATTCAGTTGGAGACTGACCCTCCTCCTTCTGAGGTAGGTCGGCAGCTCCTGCTAAAGATGGGGGGTCGGTTTCATGTTGCGTAGTGTCTAGGGTTTGTTCTACGGGCATGGGTGTTATTGTTGTTTCCTTAGCAGACTTCTGGATAGGTTCATCTATGATTTCTTTGATAGTCAGCTACGAAAGTGTTTTACCGGACCTCAACTATAGGTTTCCACAGTGTATTGTGTTGAGTCTGGTGACATTGTCCTGTTCGACGGAATACACCAGAGTATTTGGATGATTGTTCTTTGGATTAGAGACTGGTTGCACCAGAAGTGGTAGTTGGTTAACTTGTTTAGTCTGTTGAGTGTTTTGGGGAAGTGGTAAGAGAGTCTATTGAGTAGGCATCCTCCTAGGACTAGAATAGAACTGATGTTCGGGTTGATTCCATTGAGGAATGGAATTTTGAGGGTACCACTGCTGTTGAGACTAGTTGGGCCACTAAGGGTTACCCCAAGATTGGTTTGTCCAGTCTGGTGGTCCCCAAGGATAGGTTCCCCAGTTAGAGGGTACTGGTGGTGGTGCTTGAGGCTAGGGTGTTTCCCATTGATTATTGTTCCAATTTGATGGGGCCACCAGTTAGGATTGGAATTCTGGCCATAGGAGAAATTGCCTCCCATTCTCTGGTTGAATATGTTCACTTCTTCCTCGACTGGAGTTGTTCTTTTCTTGGAATTTTTGATGGAATTTAATAGTTCGCATTAATCGGTGGGGTGATTCTTGTCACATACTTGACAAATGTCAATCTTGTCAACTTTGTCCAAGGGACACTCTCTTAGAAAATGTTTGTTTCGACACCTAGGGCAATAAATAGATAAAGTATCAGGATTTCTGGTTTGAACCTGGATGCCATGTAAGGTGGTGTTTAGTTGGACAAGAATGTCGGTCTTGAAGTTGGCCAATTCCTCACGAATTTTATTTATGTCATTAGAACCACGTAAGGGGGTAAGCTTCCTAATACCTCCCCGAGTACGAGAGAAGTTCCGACACAATTCCATAATTTCTTCTAGTCTTAGTTGGGACACATCTCCTTTTCCCATCAAGTCTAAGCTCCTCCGAGATTCATCATTAATACCTTTAAGGAATAAGGTCTTTAAAATATTGAGACTTATGACTTCTCCACTGCAACGTTTGAACAAGAAGATAAACCTATCTAAGTAATCTTCTAAACTTTCATCCTCATTTTTCCTTATTTTGAAAAGTTCTTCTTTCCTATCACTCACCATGTAGTAACTCTGATATTTCTCTAAAAAGACGGTCTCCATTTCATCCCAGGAGGTTATCGATTGAGAAGCTAATCCCATAAACCAACGCATAGCTGAGTCTTTCAGAGTGGAAGGGAAAAACTTTAGTTTCTGATTATCGTTCTTGTAGTCATAGGTTTGACACAATACTTTGAATTCAAATAGGAATTGATTAGGTTCCTCAGTAGACAAACCTCAAAAGGTTGGTAAGAAGGCCGATGAGATATTTTTCATTGTCGTCTCATCATCTGCATCAATAGCAATAGGATAAGTGAATGTATGTGGTGGAGGGTTATCATTGTTGTGGTTATTGGCAACATTTCTACGGTCACCCATGGTGTTGGAGGGGATGTGATCCTCTTCCAAAATTTGCTTAGTGGCACGGGGTTCAAAAGTTTGCACAAGAATATGCTCCTTGACCACTATTCATTCTCTTTCTAGGGTATGTGGGAAGGTCTCAAGTTGACCCTGTTCGGTCAATTTCATAGTAAGTTCTTGGTTTGAGTTTCCTTCCTCCCTACTTGTTGTCGGTACATCGATTGGGGGGGTTTTTGGTATGAATCTTATGTGGGGGCCTCGTTTCCTAACCATGCAAAAAAGAAGCCAAAGAAATATTCCTATCCCTAAGAGAGGTATTCAAGATATCTCCTACTAACACTAGAAAAAGGGTCCCCGACAACGACGCCAAAAAGTGACAGGTTGTCGTTAGGTCCTAACACTTTAGTGAATAAACACATCAAAATATCGATCGGGCAGTGTCTAATGGCTGTATGCAATAGAGGACATCTCAACTTATCTCTTAAGTACTAATCAACTGAATAAATGTTCTAATCTAAGGGGCCTCTAACCTAAGAAAGCAATAAGTCATCTATCTAGAAAGCAGGAAAATAACTCAAATCAGAAAACATAAAACTAAGAATCTGAAAAACATCACCATTAAACTAGAAAGCATGGAAACGATTAATCTAAAGAATGCGTAAATTGTTGAAGAAGTAAAGCACATAAAGAAATTAGGAAACATTTATCTAATGCAGAAAACAACAAACCAACTACTAATCATAAAACCATTAATCAAAATCAACTGAAGAAAGGTGCTCCAGACATTCAAGTGCTAAGCTCAGAAGCTACAGACTCAGTTAGAAGCTGTAGGCTTGACACTAACAGTATAACATGTACTCATGAAAATAAAATGAAAATGCAACTTTTATTCTATCAAAAGAAAAAGCAGATTAGGAAACAAATACTTATCTATCTATCTATCTCTAACCCTCGAGTGGCCAGCTCGTGGGTGTATCTACTGCTACTTCAAATCACATGCACTAGAAAAATCTCTCTATTACTTCATTCCATAGATGCATCCATATTACACAGTAATTCAAAGAGTGGAGGGAAAACTCATATTCATATGGTATTTTTTACTCAAAAGACAAATTGGCAGCATAACAATAATCTTCTTCTCATTATTTGTAACAATTACATATTTATATGAAAAACAACTAACAAAAATCCTATTTTTTAGTTGATCAAGTCTTTCAATAGATTTCCCATAGTAAAAGGGACTTAAAATCCCATGATATACAATATTAAAGAGGCTTCGCATGAGCCATAAAGTCTTTGAAACTGAAAAATAACAGAATTATAAAGACTCGGCCAAAACGTGTGCTCCTAGAATTTCAGCGCCCGTTCGCTGGTTTTCAAAAGTATGAAGACCTACATTTGTTTCCCTTCTGACTGGAATGGTGAATGGAGGTGGAGTTGACCTGTGAAATACTCAAGACTAAACCATTAAATCAACATAAGTTAGTTTAATTCAATCAACTCCAAGAAATAAGTTTGTACAATTATTCATAGAAAGAGAGCACTTATTTTTCCTAAAGGTAATCAATTGGCAAGGTTATTAAGGCCGAAAGGTTTAGATTTACATATTGAACCCATTATAATGATGAGGTTATTTTTACCTCATCATTGAACAAGTAAAATTTTAATGAAATTTTATAAAACTTCTTCTATTTTAAGTTATATTTAAATACAACCAAAAAATCTTGTCACTAATTCTTATAAATTAAATGAATAAAATAAAAAAAACAACAAATGAAAGATCCTAGTGGGTGGTTGGGTGGGCACCCCTCCACGTTTTGCGGAGGGTCTATAGTGGGGCTTGACTTAGCTTCTGAATGGAGCATTCAATGGTTCAACTGCCATTTTGATGGGACGTATTGATCTCAACAAGTGGTGATGGCTATAGGGTACGTTGATTATGGAGAAGTCATGCATAGAGGTTAGCTGGAAGGTGCTCATTATTTCAAGGTGTTCTCTTGGTTTAAGATTGAATTTGGAAGACAAAATTTTCATGCAAGGACAGACTGCCTTGCATCACCATAATTCCCCACTCGTGTGATGTGAGCTAGGCCTATTTGCCATGGGCACTATTAATGGATATGGGTGCTGGTGGCTTGTTTGTGGTGTTTTGAAGAATTTTTTTGGTATCTTTGTTGGAAGTGTCTTGGCAGGCGAAGTTCGGCTTTTGGTGGTGGCTAAAATGGCAAAGTCGATTCGTTCAAAGTTTATAATTTTTGTGTTTGTGGAGGGGTTTGAATCGTTTGGCACAGAAACTCCCATTTATCTACTGGCGATGGAGAGGAAAGCCACCTTCAGGGAAATTACCAACCAATGGCTTAAACGTATTCTGCTCAATAGTGACCCTCTAGTCTTGGTCGCGGTTAAAATGGTGTTAGGGAAAGGTCATCTGGTTAGAAAGGAGTATGCATGGGACAATGCATACATTTCTTTGTGCTTTTTGGCTGCGTTGTTGGACGTTGAAGTGTTTAAGGTGGATGCCAAAGAATACTTGTGAGCCTGTTTCGTGGAGATTTGTCTGGTGGCTTAGAGGAGACTCTAAAAGTGGCATTTGTGGGAAAAGGGATTCCACATCCTTTTGATACAGAGCTGCTCTAGAAAATAGACGAGGCGGTGAAGGTCTTCCCCTTTCTTCTGGATTTGAAAGGGGTCGAGCTTATGCGACACCGAATGATCTCGGCTGTGGCAATGGAGTTTCTGAAAAGGAAACTAGGGTTGGTGGTGGAGGAAGGTTTGGACTGGGTGGAGGAATTTAATACTTTCACAAATTTGAATGGGTTTCTTTGAGGCTCGACCTCTTTCTGTTTGAAATTTTGCTTGATGAATTGTAGTTGTTTTAGCTTTTGGGTTTCAAATGTGGCATGGTGGTAGCCAATTTTGCTTTGTTTTATGTGCTTTTCTCGGGTTGATAGGGGTTTCAGTCAAGTTTTTGGCTTCTGGTCTGGTGATGAATTCCTACATAGCAGATGTATTGTATGGCATCTTTATTACTTATAATAAAATATCTAAACCTTACGTATCAAAATAAATAAATGAAAGATCCTAAATTTAAATCTTCCATCTCCGACTTACTCTAGCAAGAGTTTTTTCTTAAGGCAGGCATGGCTTCACTATGCAAGGACTTATCATTTGCTTCAAGTATAATAAGTTGATCATCTTCTACAAGCTCCCCTAAACAAATCATTTACAATAGTATTTAAAAATAATAATTATTGTAAGGACAAATTATTTGTATTGATTACTATAATCTTTCCTACTAGTCATTTTTATGTAATAGTTTCTAATGTCCTTTTCAACAAATCCATCTCTTGTATATCCTGCAGTCATCCCATTTCATAAGATGACATCTCTATGAGGCATTTGACAATTTTGATTCTTTCAAGAAATAAGAAGATTCGAGGAAATTAGACTGTATTGAATGTTAGGAAAATGAAGGTGTCTCAACCTTTGATTTTTCCATAGCATTGATTTTTTAATTGTTGCTATTTTTCTCATGTTGTCTTTTGAGTAACAACTTGCAGTTTCTTTTTCTAATGAGGAGTCAAGTTGGAAAGTTGCTTTTATAGGTGGAATTGTGCATGAAGGAATTTTCTATTTCCATGTTGCATCTTTAGCCTTTGGCAGTGAATTTAGAAGTGTCAAATTTGTGCATTGTAAGCTCTATAAATATGATATTTTGCTTGAGGAGTTATGAGAGGAGATATTGAATTCATAGGGGTTATGTTGCTGGATTTTCTCTAGATGGAACATGAAGTAAATCTCCATGTAAAGGCTTAGAGCTTGAAATTGTACTATAACTATGTATTTGGTTGTTGAATAATACAATGGATCTATGCTTTTGGAGGTTGGGGTTTTTTACCCGAAAGGTTTTTCTCCACATAAATCTTTGTGTTCATGTCTTTTGTTCTATCTTTCATGTTTAATGATTTCGTTTATTGAATTTGTTTAATGCATGTTGTTGAAACTGGTTGATTTGTCAAGATTTAAATTGCAATCACTTTCCTCTAAGGTATTAATGGTGGTCCAAATAAACTATGTCTACTTTTGCTTTATGGCATAGTAGTACATGTTTTTGAGGTTCTTTGAAGAAACATAGTTTACCAAAGGCACCTACTGATTTCAGATGTTCATTTTGGGATGAATTAATTTCCCCTTCAATTGGTATCAAAGCTTTCTTCTAGGATTTTATTTTTTCTTGCATGTGCAAGTTTGTGAGTTGTATGTACTTGTGTGGACTCACATGTGGCTTGCATGATGATGCATTTAAGAATTCTTGGTGTTTATGGTTCTAGGTATTCCTTCTGTGAAGATTTCTTAGCCTGGAAAGCTTGAGGAAATATGAAGGAATCAGTTGAAGATTGATCATTTGGTGAGTGCAAGTTCTTGATTTTTTGTTTTAGTTTTAGGAGACAACACACAACTTGAAGGATGGAAAAGATGGAGAAAATGGAGTTGGTCATATTGAAATGATGTAATCGAAAGCTCCTATTTGAAAATGGAATAATCCTGATGCATGGGGTGGGAATTTTTGCTTTGTGGTTATGTTGCAACAAAGATTTCATATTAGGTTTCTGTGTGAGAGGCTCCCTGGTGATATGGAGAAGCTTGGGTTATTTTTCAGCTATGGAGTAATGTGCTTATGCTGGGTACTTTTTCATAGTATTAGAAGACACTATTTTGTTACCTCGATTGCATGTAGGCTATGGAGTTCATCATTGGATGATTTGGAAACTTCTGCAATAGCCTATCTCCCTCATATGCATGTGCATGTTGGTGGTTGTCGAGTTGGCTTGAAAAGGGCTTGGAGTTCCTGAATTGCTTTTTCCTTTTACAGATGCTTTGTACTTGCATGGCTAGGATTCATTTTCCTTGGATCTGAGGGTTTGTAGATTTTCCTAAAAAAATCTATGGTTATGCTCATCTGTGATAGCCATTATTTTGGTTTAACCATTATGGTGCTTTCAAAATTTTTATTCTTATAGATGTGAAGTGGGTGTGGATGCCCATGGGTGTTTTTCAAACACAGTGACTTTGTAGGTTTTACACGATTAAGATAAAACTTGTGATTTTGTTGTTACACCCCAAATGTAGAGTTACTATTTACTATTACTACATAGGGTAAATATGAATGTAATGTGAATTTTGGAGATGAATAAATTATGCTTGTAACTTGTTATCAATATGAATGTTATCTCATTTGATGATTTTCTCATTTCATGTTATCTCAATTGATGTTATTTATGGTGAAATGTTGCATATATGTGAATGAAAGGTTATTGAATTATTATTATTCTAACTTTGGAGATGTTTATGTATACTGCATATTGTTATGAACAATTGAATGTTGTGTGCATGTGTTAGTAGTGGATGCAGGTATGTTTTCCATTCCTCCAAGTGGAGGGGAAGTATCACTCAAGAGAAGATCTTGGTCGGGTAACTGGTAAAAGTAAACTATCTGAGCATATACACACACCACATTAGAATGATTGAGTTTAGTTAGTTTGTGGGTAATAGGTAAGTCATCCCTAGTCATATGTCTGCATTTGAGAGTCTTGTTTACTTCTGCATGCATTGGATGATGTTTGTCTATTTGAGCTTTTGAGAGCTTCTTGTGCTATTACAATTATATTGACAAGTGGGATGTACGTGGAAGTATGTAACCTACTGTCATAATTTGGAAGTTGACTAAGTTCAATTGCGCCAAATATGAAGGAAATGGATAGCAAATGGCACCACCTTTGAGTTCGAATTGATGTAGATGTCTTCTCTTTGTGGAAATTCAAATTCTCCATGTGCATTTGGAACAAGTCTTTGAATTGCTGTCATGGAAACTAGTCGATTTGTAGGAGGTTTTGCTGAGTCTGAGCTTATTTGATCGCCACCTTATTGATGATTTGATTTGCATGGAGCTTGTTGTCTTTTTGCATGCCTAAACTATAGGATTTGAGGTTGCTTGATTGCTTTATAAATAGCTGAACCATTTCATTGTGAGGGACACATTCTTTCCCAAGAGATTATACATCTTTTGTAGTTCATTATTCTAAGTTATTACCAGTCATACTTGTCTTATTTATGAGTGAGATATAGAGAGTGTTCTATTGTGAGTAAGAGGTATCATTTCTGTTTGAGAGAAGTAAGATATCAACAAGTGAGATAGAGTTGTTTTAGAGAAGCTGATTATCAAGCTAATTGATGATTGGAAAGGGTTGCATTGTTGTTTTAGTTGGATAAGTGATAGCAAGCATGAAGATATCTTCTTCTTTGTTATTTTACTTTGATTGATGTGTCTTGCATGCGTGGTTGAGATGTCTTTTCCAATATATGCATTAGAGAATGTAGATTATTTTGAAAATGAAGTTAGAGGTATTATGCTATTTTCATATTGTGTTTTTAAGTACTCCATAGTAGGAGATGGGTGTTTATCATAGGTATTATGTACTAGGTATGATTCAACATGAAAATAACATATGGTATATTTAGCTAAGTAATTTATTTAACTAGGAAAGCTTATGTTTACTCCTAGGAGAGATAATCCAATATGTGAGAGGAGTTGTTCACTTACTTGTAAGTAGGATTATCCAAGTATATAGGTTATCTTTGGAATGGACTATCCATTGAACAAAAATACCTAGCTTGTGAACTTACTAGTTAAGTAGGTTTATTCAAAGTAGATTGATATGGTTGTAGGTTATCTGGGATGACAGACTATCCATTGAAGTAAATACCTATGCGTAGCTTAAGATAGCCTTAAGTCAAATTGGCCTTGAGTAGTGTATGTGATAGATGACCCTCAGTAGAACATGTACTGAATGAAACACTTTGGCCAAAGTAGTGTGATGACCTTTGGCTCCACCGTCAGTTCACCGTGATCCAGTATTACATGCTAGACAAGATTGTAGGCTTACAAGTTCTCTTTATGCAGGACGTATCACTATGCTCAGTCGATTGTCATTATTGGTTACTCTACCAATATATTCATCGAAGGGAAGGGCCATCTATCTAATGATAGATATGCGGGGGACCACATTATGAGTCTGTGGTTGGAAAAAAAGTGCCTGAGTGTTGCTTCTCCTCCACAACAGGTGACAGAAAAACCAAGATTTGAAAGGAAGGATCCTGGACCGTCTTACAACTATTTGTTCTAAATCTCTTTGATCTATGTTTGTAAATGTATGTTTTCTTACATTGATGTATTAAATGAAATGAAAAGGAATTCATGTTGTAATATGTTATGCATCTTGATTGGAAATTATCAATAAAGATTTTTTTTTTATTTATTGCAATGGCATTGTTACTTGTTTATTTACTCGTATGGTGAAAGATTATAATTTTTTTACTTCATAGAAGGGTTAGTACATTACATTTGTGGAGCTGCACTTAAGTTATTTCCTAGACCCTGGCTTTTGGGGTGTTACTAGATGAGATAGTTATAGTTTTGCATGCATGCTTCATTGCATGGTGTGAGGAGCTGAGATGATTTCTCTGCATGGGAGTGTTGGTACGTGATTAGTCACTCAAAATTTTTGTGGTGATGCTTGGTGGATTCCTTGATTATGGCACTCATTGTGGACATGATTGGCAAATTGGATCTGTGTTTGATTTGGTGCTTGAGTCATGTTGTCTACATGGTAATTCTCTTTCAGATCTCAGATTTGCAATTTCCAATGCGATAATGGGTTTGCATGTTGCATTGATTGGATCTACAAGTTGTGCAATGTTGTGGGTTGTATTTACCTACATGTTTGTTGTGGGGAAACTCAGAAGTAGACTGTCTATATCCACAAGGTTTGATTCAGAGTTGATGCAGACTTGTTAGTTGTCCGTGTCTGTGGTCACTAGTGCATTGGTGTAGTTGCTTTGAGATGGGAGGATGGATGATACAAGAGTACTTGGATAGTCAGTGTTGGGGTCCTATAGCATGGTGTATTTCCTTGATTTGGAGATCTTGGTTTTACTTGGTGTGATCAACAATACACTTGCATGTGTGTGGACCTAAATGATTTTCAGATTTGGGAGATGGTGTGTCATGTGCTTGGAAATCTTAGTACCGCAGTTTAGTGGGAGTTTTAGCAATGACTGTGTATTCATCACTATGTGGTGAATGATCTTCTTTAGTGATGAAAATGTTTCAAAGGGACTCTTAGATCATGTTGTTGTAGAAGGGTTTCTTCACATTTGCATGTGAACACTATTTGAAGATGTGTAGCATCTCGAAGCCATGGAGGACTCTTGTGGTCTTTGGGTTGAGCTATTGGTGGTGCTTGACAGGTGATGTTGGTTTAGAGTTTGTTTGTTTTATGTCATGGAATACTCTTGATTGCGCATTAGATTTTTGACATGATGCATTGCTCTTGAGACCATGGTATATTCACTTGGAGCATGGGATATCCTAAGGGGGATGGTAAGAGCATGATGTCATGATAAGTTCTCGATTCACATGATTGGATCTTTGACAGTGGTCTGGTGATTCTCTGTCTTTTGGGTGATTCTTGAGAACTTCATGATAGTGCATTGATGCATTTGGATTTTTGCATGAGATGATTATTTTCTAGTTCTCATGGATACATGGAGAATTAGGTGAGGTTGTTTTTCTCTTGAGATGAGAGAAGTGTTGTTGAGATGGTTACTATTAATGAGATTTCAATAGAAAGTATGAGGAGCCTACATCTTGGTTGGACGTGAGTTCAACAAAGACCTATGACTAAGAGATTGCTCTTGGAGGAGTCATGATGGCTTGCATATCTTGGAGGAGCGTTCTCATTCCCCACTCTTGGTCTACTCGACAACTTATCACTTGAGAGGTATTGCCCATTATTTCTATCATGTGCTTTATGCTTTCTTTCATAAACATGGATCTTGAGCTGCTATTAGATGGTTCTAAAGGATTCATTGTGAGAAATGGATGGAATGGTTATCTCCTTGGGTTTGCATTTTCTTTTTTGACGATTATAGGGGATGGTAATGGGCTGATTTCCTAAGATGAGAAATGGAGTAGTTTGATCTTATTTGAGAAGCTTACATCCATGTAGATGCATGATGCATATGCTATGTTTGATCTCTTGAGGTTGAATGGGTTTGGATGTTATTATGGATTTTATATTGGGGTTGTGAAGGACATCATACTTGACACAGTTGACATTTAGATGTGTATGTAGAAGGTCATGCTACATGTTTATGATTTGCAAATTTCTCTCTTTAGTCTGGTTCTTCTTCCTATATGTTCGGATTCATATGAATTTAGATGTGAGATTTCGATGTGGAGCTATGATGATCACTAGTTTGTGGTCATGTGTTGTCACATGGGTGATAACATGGAGGTTCTTCTATCTCTTTCTTTTGTCATATATGGAGAACATGGGAGAGCTATGGAAGATTGTTGAGAGAGATGTTTCTTGCAGTAGTTGGTTGTAAGATTTGCATATCTTTGTGGATGGTCCTTGGTACTACATGGATGCACTTTTTATGTGCTATTATCAGTAGACTCGATATGCCTTTGATCATTTTAAATTTGGCATTACCCACGCAGTGGGAGTTCTTGGATGTGTTTGGTCTTCTTTGACTGGTTGGCACATGAAGCTTGTATTTGCAATTGATGGGTTGGCTATGTAGGTGGCATGAGTTTTTTGATGTGGATACCTTCGAGGTATCAATGATTGGATGGATTAGCACTTGTTGTGGCTGTTATTTTCAGTTGTGTGGGTTGGTTAGTTGGATGAGAGTAGTTAGTTTCCTGGTTGTTCTAATTGATGTTCTATCTTGTTTTTTGGAGGATGAATTCATGGTTGTGTTTGGGTTGTGGGCTGTGAAGTTGATGTTGATTTTCTTCTGTATAGCTTGTGAGAAAAATGGAGTGGTGACAATATTTTGTAGCCTTTGCTATCATTTGGATCTTATGCTTGTGTTCTTTGGACTGGTGCATATACACCATGGCTCATTCCTTTCCTTTGGAGGATGACAAGAAGTGTTGCCTGAGATGGTGGACATCTTGGATATTGTTGCAGGTGTCTTGGTTGGAGCACGAAAACATTGTTTGAGATTCTTGTGATTGCATGTATGGCTGTGATGATGTGTTTTCATCAGTTGAATCTTAGCAATTAAATCCTATTACTTTCATGGACTCTTCAAAGGTGTTCGACAAGTGGGAAAATGTTAAGAAAATGAAGGTGTTTCAAATTTTGATTTTTCCATAACATTGATTTTTTAATTGTTGCTATTTTTCTCATGTTGTCTTTTGAGTTACAACTTGCAGTTTCTTTTTTTGATGAGGAGTCAAGTTGGAAAGTTGATTTTATAGGTGGAGTTGTGCATGAAGGCATTTTCTATTTCCATGTTGCATCTTCATCCTTTGGCAATGAATTAAAAAATGTCTAATTTATGCATTGTAAGCTCTATAAATATGATATTTTGCTTGAGGAGTTATGAGAGGATATATTGAATTCACAGGGGTTATGTTGCCAGATTTTCTCTAGATGGAACATGATGTAAATCTCCATGTAAAGGCTTAGAGCCTCCAATTGTACTGTAACTATGTATTTGGTTGCTGAATAATACAATGGGTCTATGCTTTTGGAGGGTGGGATTTTTTACCCGAAAGGGTTTTCCCTACATAAATCTTTGTGTTCATGTCTTTTGTTCTATCTTTCATGTTTAATGGTTCCATTTATTGAACTTGTTTAATGCATGCCGTTGAAACTAGTTGATTTGTCAAGATCTAAATTTCAATCACTTTCCTCTAAGGTATTAATGGTGGGAAATAAACTATGTCTGATTCTGCTTTATGATATAATAGTATGTGCTTTTTGAAGTTCTCTGAAGAAACATAGTTTACCAAAGACACCTATTGATTTCAAATGTTCGTTCTAGGATGAATTAAATTCCCTTTCATTGAAGAGGTTCCTAGGAACAAGTTCAACACTAGAGGAGGTTTTGGGAACTCATAAAATTATCAAAACTATTCATTAATTTATGCCTCCATTTTCTTACGTAAGTGGGGTCAGGTTTCACACCTACCACTTGTATCTCATGGATAGTTTCTAAAGCTTTTTCAATAGATCAATTTTTGTTGACCAATTCATGTGTTTAGTCTATGCTTTGACAATTTGCATCCATTTGTACCAAAGAAGTTATGACTATCCCATGTCAACAAAATCTCCTTTAGTTGCAATTTGATGGGTGCATATAGGTACCTTGTCTTAAAAACTCTAGATCAGAATAATTTAAGAATGTTGGCATGAAGACATTAATGCTTAAAAAGACCAACGCATCATTTTAATGACACGTAATATTATTCATTGTAAAAAAAATTCTCTTTTGTTGTGTTATATTTTTTATAATTATGCAAACTATTTATCCTAGAGGCTATTGTTTGTTGTGTCATTCTGGAGGTTGTTATCTATTGTATCATGCTATAAAAAACTTTGTTCTCTTCTATCCTTTTGTGGGGTAATATTATTTAAATACTCTGTTGTGTATTGTTTTTGGCTGGGAGACTGTCTAGTTTTATTTTCCCTTCTTGTTGTAGTTAAACTTCAATGATGAAAAGGTAACTTATTTGATAGTTGTCATGTTCCAATACCATTTGTAGCTCTATTTTCTATTATAACTATCAGTTTCCAGTTTGGAAGGGCAACATTTATTTAAAACTTGTATGTATTTGAATTCTATAAATGAATATAATGAGAGTGCTTTAGAAAATTTAATTCTTTTTGTATATGTTTGTCTATTGATCATTTGTATTAAAATATTTTAGTTTATTCACAATAGTTTAAATGTGGTGAAAGTATTAGAAAATATGTGTTTTTATAATTTTATTTATTTTTAAATTAAAGATTATATTAGAATAGATAAAAATTTAGAAACTTTATTTATTGTTAGAGAAATCAATAAATAGAAATTGGGTTGATGAGTTTTTTATCAATATAGAAGTGAAAAAGTGGTATGAAATTTATGTAGAATTCAAGAACTAATAGTTTGTGAGGAGTAAAGGCTCTAGTTGAAATTTTTATTTCGTACAAGAAATATGGTAGCCAATAACAATCTAAATATATTTCAACCCCAAATACCTCTATTCAAAGGAGAACGTTATGATTTTTGGAGTGTACAAATAAAACCATTTTTATTTCATAAAATTTGTGGAAATTAGTAAAAAAATGGTTATACAGAGCCCGTAGATGTTCAAGCTCTTGTAGATTTGAATTAGGGATAGAGAGACTAGTTACAACTAATAATCAAAACAAGCATGGGATTTATTGTAGAATGCATATTAGGGAATTGAGAAAGTGAAAACAATTAAAGTTAAAATGCTTTGAAGATATTCTAAAAATATATTCATGAGAGAATCTAAACCTATGTAGGAGTTCTATACTCAAGTGATGAGTTTGGTTAATTAGATTAGATCTTATAGAGAAAATTTACCTAATCAAAATTTTATAGATTTTTTTTAGGTTGCTCCCACCTCAATTTGATCCTATTAGAGTTGTCATTAAGAACTCAATAGATTTAAATGTCCTATTTTTAAATGAGCTTATGGATTCTCTTCAAACCTACAAATAAAAAATGAAGAAGTGTACTAAAAACTTAGTTGAATAGGACCTTCAAAAAAAGATAAGTATCTTAAAATAAGGGAAAAGGATTAGAAGAGATATTTTATAAGGGTAAAAGAAGGTTTAGAGGAAGAGAATGAAATATTAATTTTAATAGAGGAACCAATAGTGAATGAGGTAGATATTATAATGGCTATGATAGAGGAATACATTCTAGTGACAATGAAAGGGGTAATCAAAACCATGAAAAATCACATGTACAATGCCATGTTACAATAAAAAAATTGGCCATTATGAATGAGAGTGTTGAAAAAAGAATAACAAGAAAATAATTTATCTTTTACATGCAATGATAAAAAATAAGATTTTAAAAATATATGGCTTCTTGATTGTGGTTACAATAGTCATAATGTAGGGAATAAAAATAGTTTTGTAAATATGGAGAATCAAAGTGGCTATCAAAATCCTAAATTCAAATAGAGGGGGGGAATTTTTCTCTAATGAATTTTAAGACTTTTACAAAAATAATGGAACTCAAAGAAAATTGAATACTAGCTACACTCCTTAACAAAATCAAGCTGTCAAACATAAAAATTGTACCATTGTGGATATGGTAATAAGAATGCCTAAGGCCAAGGATCTACCAAATAATTTTTGGGCTAATTTTTTTGCTACATCTATCTATTTTTTGAATATATGTCTAGCAAAAGTATGAAAAATGTGACACTTATGAGGCATGGTGTTGTAGCAAACCTAGTGTGGTGGTTTCTTGGATGCATTGCTTATTATGCTCATAAAGCTAAGAGTAAAAGATTAAAAATTGATGATAAGAGTGAAAAAATGTATTTTCATTAGCTATGGTGAGGATACAAAGGGTTATAATTTGTATAATCAAGTGCGTGAGAGGTTAATTCTTTGTAGATGCATTTTCTTTACAAAAAATGAAGCTAAAAAAAGAAATGGAAATTTGAGTAAAAAAGACAAATAGTTATTGATTTAGATAAAGATCATTCCATCTTCATCTCTTGGATTGAGTAGTAGCTCAAGTACTTCCTCAAGTTTTCCATCTTCTCCACCAAGCATGCCATATTATCCATATAGTCCTTCTACAAGCTCAAGTCCTCCTACAAGATTTAGATAAAAAGTCTTAAGAAAATATATAAATGAATTGCTAGTCTTGATTCAAAAATATTCTTTTTTTGATATCTCATGTTTAAGTTTAACCAAGAACAAGAAGTATGGATTAAATCCATGAATGAAGAAATTTCTTCCATTGAATCTAATGAAATAAGAACAAGAAGTATGGATTAAATCCATGAATGAAGAAATTTCTTCCATTGAATCTAATGAAATGTGGAAGCTAGTTGATATTTCACCTAAAAAATATAATATTGGGATAAAATAGATCTACCAAACCAAATATAAAGCTAATGGATCTATTGAAAGTAACAAAGAAATATTTAGTGGAAAATAGATTTTCATAGAAACTAATTATTGATTACACTAAACAATATTTTCTTGTTGCTAGATTGGACATTTTTGTCAATTTGAACTACACCCTCTGTTGAATGAATGAACTCAAATGTTTAGTGAAAATATGGGAATGAATTCAAGGTGGGACCTTGTTGAATGAACCCAAACCTCTTGATTAAGGGCATGTTCCCTCTCTTAACTAGGTACAAAGTGCTAATCCAACTCAAATACTTGCTTAAACTTAAACCTAATCTTGTTCTATTGATTTCCAAGGAAAAGGGGAAGAAGGAATGTTAAAATGGAAAGGGGCATTGATGCACCAATATTTAGAGTGGTTTCTTCCTTTCTCACCATAGCACAAAGAAACAACAAAAATTATAGAGGGCTTACATAGATCTCTTATTCCTAGAAACCTACAACAAAATTAAAGGTAAGGGTTAACAAATACTAGAAGGGAATGAAATCCATAATCAATTCCTACAACTAAGCTTTACACAACATAAATATGTATAAACAACAAGTACTTATTCACACATGAAGACAATAGATCATGTAACATGTCAATGAGAGAGATGAGGTAATAAGAGCAATTTTTATTAAATTTAAGGCTTGAAGTTAGTTATAGTTGTAGAAGTGTTAAAAATGCATGTCTACAAGAGAACCAAGAAATACCCCTAAAAATGAGTTTTCACTACCTTTTATTCAAAAATAGGAATCACAAATAGAGAGAGAGAGAGATGTGACAAACTCAAGAAAACCCTAGCTTCTAGGTCACCCAAAGAAATGTAGACATGGAAAATGTGATATGTTTGACGAGAAGGTGTGAAAGAATTTTTTTTATTTATGGTCTATCAGTATATCAAATCTGCTCAAGAAATCTATTAAAAATATAGTTATTGGGGATGGGAATGTCAAAAAGGAATGTCTGTAGTAATAAAGAAGCATGGGTGCTACTTCTCCCCCAAAAATCATGTCAAAAAATGTATTAAATATTACCTTTGAGCCTTCACAAATCAAATTTTGTGTTTGTAAAGTTTGGTGGGAATTCATGAGAGTGCAAAGGAGAGTAAAGGCATAAATGATGTGTTTTAGGTTTTTCATCTATGGTTTTTTCCATGTGTAATGCTTATTCTTCCCTTTCCCGCCTACTTACTTATTCGCTTGCATCCTTTGTTGTTTGCTGCTAACCATTGAGGGTCAAGAAATTGGTCTAATATATGAGGAGGAAAAATTAAAAATCATGCACCCCCAATACACCCTTAGCCCTGTTGGTGGTTGGGCAGATGGTTTTTCGTGTACCTATTGTCACAAGGTTAACACCCTTAGCTAAGTGTGAAACTCAACTATCTTGTGAAACATGGGATCATCTTTAGAATGTGGGTTTCCTATGATGAAGATGAACCTCCAAAGTGGGTTGGTTCCCTTGATGGACCTCCTAAAGCTTGCTAGTTTGAAAGGAAAAAGGATACAAAAATATAAATTTAGATAAAATAGACCTAGGAGGTGATGCACCAATGATGAAAAGACTTTGTACATGCTTTTCTAACTCACAATTGATCTTAAAAACTACCCGATTCTATGCAAAACTCAGTTTTTTACCAACTTATACATAAATGTTTCAAAGGGAGGTTATATTTTAGGTTTTGTTGTAGGAAAACAATGTGTTTTCACAACTACAAACTCTAAAAACAAATAACGCAACCTATGACCTACATATGTTTTTCATATTCTTGCATGAAAATAATTTTAAGTGAGACCTAATTCAAGGATTCAATACTGAAATCACAAAAACTAAATCAAATCATTCATAATACACTCAAGACAATAATTTTGAGAAGGTAAAATGTTGATTTTTATTGATAAATGGAATTTTTTCTTGTACAAATATTTGAAGAATACTAAAAAGAAAAGTTGTTGCTCTATATTGAAACTATCTCAAAATTGAGTTACAATCTTTTCCTTTTTCATAACGAAAAAAGGAAGCATAGAAAGAACTGCTCTAAAAAGAATTGAATGCTTGGTCTTATAGAATAAATCTTCAGCTAACTGAGGTTGAACCTTGTGGAAGATGTCAAACTTGCATGATTTGATGAATTGGATGTGAAACTAGAAGTAAAGCATGCAAAATTTGGTAAAGAAAAGCTGACTTGAACTGCTGACTTGTTAACCTTTGCATGATCCTTGAAGTGTTCCCCAACTCAACTTGAACTGATCTTCTAAAAAAAGCATGAAATTGATTGGAATTGATGTCATTAATCAATTTGCATGAATCTTTTAGTTTTTGGGCATACAAGGCAAAAAAGCCTCTATTTTAAGACTCCAAACTACCCAAATTGCATGATTTTAGCCTCAAACTCCCCTTAACTTCAATTATAACCATGTAGGCTACTAAAATAGGCCTAAAGTGCTTGTAAGTACACCAAAAATAAGCATGAACATGTAAAATTGTGAAAGCTCCTTTGCATGATTATAGGTGTGTGATCTACTTGTAGATGACTAGGCCTTCAAGGTGTTATAGGAGAAGCTTCAGGCTTATCAAATCTATCCTTTGTTCACTTGATAACATCATCTCTACTTGACAATCCTTCTATCCCTTTGAAACTTTATTAAATCCTCAGGATCATGCTTGATGATGACTTCCACCTTGAAGGCTATTATGCTTTGTAATTTAGCCTTAACTTTGTCAAAACTCAAGATTTGCTACAAGGAGTTTCCCCTAATTCACTGAATGAAAGTATTAGTGGATTTGTAGCACTGTTCATAAATAGTTTTCATAAATAGGACCTATCATTATCGACCATGACAATGATATAGACCAGGACATAGATCTACAATGGATTCCAACTTATACATAGTGATGCAGAGGCATAAAAAGTGGTGGACTGCCCTTAACTAAATAGTAGATGTTTTGGACAGTCATATGTTAAAATGACCATTTTTTTCTTATAAAAGGTTGTCATTCCAACTATCCTTAATCATGATTTGAAACTTGGTTGTCTTCATGGCCTTTCCATTAAATCAATGTACCATGGTACTCTAAGATAAACATAAGGTTATCTTATTGCATACTATAGAAGGCCTAATAAGAGAAGGAAACCACTACCAAAGGACTTCTCACTATTTGATTTGACTGCCCTCTTTGTTTACAAAACTTCCCTAAGGACCTTGGCAGTGCTTCATAACACATTTGATTGTCATACCATTCATAAGTCATTGTGTTCTTTATGGTGACTATGGACTGTCCACTAAATATCCCTTTCATGGTGACCTCAAACCCTACCCCTTCATGACATGTTGAATACCTCTTGACCTTATTCAAACCTTCCATTGCCTTTATGGATTGGTGATTGTCAACTTGGTATTTATCTTACCCTCTATTCATTGCATTGTTCAAGATTGATATACTTGATTCTTGAGTGCCTTTAACGCACTGTGTATGATGACTATCCTTTAATAAAATCAAAGGACTCTCCCTCAATTTTCATTTATGACTATACTTTTAATATATTTATGAATGTCCTTGTAATGTATGAGGTTGTTGTCCTTGTCTTCTAGGTGACTCTGGTTGTCTTTCTCATGAATTTTTGGATTTCCATTGCTAAGATTCATGCCATTGTTTATAAATATGTCCTCTTACTCATTCTAGGACTGACCTTTTTGACATTTACTATGATGCAAAATTTCTTGCTTCTTTCAATTCTTTCTAACCCTCCTCAACTGTAACTATCTGTACCCATTCTTTAGGACTATCCTAGTTATTCTCATCTTCCCTTTAAACTTGCTATCCTCATTGTGTTTTGTCTTTCCTTTTTTACCTTGGACCTTATGCCTTGACTATTCTTTCATGGAATGAAGCTATCCTTATTTCTCTAATCTGCCCTTTTGCATATAAATCATTTGGATGGCATGATTGTCTATAATTATTATAGAATTTGCAAGCCTCATTCTTCATTCACTTGTGGTCTCCATCAAAATTCTACCCTTGTATGTCTCTTTTCAGTAATGAACTAGGACTTTCACATGCTATTAAATGCCTCGAATTTGTGACTATTTTTGTATAAGAGGATATTGTCCTTTAGGTTTCACAGTCTTACTATCATTCTTTTGACAATCATAAGGGTTGTTACTTGCATATGGAATATCCCCTTGATGAACTACATGAAAATCATCTTATTTATTTAAAGACTCTGACCCTTCATGACTACCTTTTATTGGAAACTCATTTATGATTGCCCCTTCATGTAAATGATTATCCTTTAATGACTAACTCTTTGTCATAATTTATTGCTTTGACTTTTCATAACTATCCTACAAACTCTTACCTCTTATGACAAAATCTTGACCATCCTTTCTTTCTTGAAGGCCATTTACATATTTTGTACTATCCTTTATTGCATTGGTAGGTTACTGACATTTGGTGTTGAGTTCATTGCACTTTGACAATCATCTTCAAGGATATGGACTATGCACCATTTGTAGGTTTTTCCCCTTTTCAAATGACTATGTACTATCCTTTCACATTTACTTCATTGATCACTAAAATTTTCCCTTAAACCATCATAATTTGTTACTACTCTTGTTTCAAGGCACATGGTGTACTTTCTTTCTTGAAGCTCTACCCTTTATGAATGTGTTTTTGTGTCACTACCCTTTTCAATTTCTTTTTTCACTGTTCAATCCTCATCAATGATCCTTCCTTCTTGATCTACCCTTTATTGAATGTCATACATTGAAGTTATTGTCTTTTAGAGTTGATTGCTCCTCAAAAAAACTCATAGTGCATGCTATGGACTATCCTTTCATTTGACATTGTTGCTCTTGAAAGCTTCGATATTTTGTCATTAATGTTATTTTAAACCCTTGATTTGAAGCTTAAACCTTTTGACTCCCATCCTCATAGGTCTATCATGAATTTCTCCTTGACAGTATTGTCCTTTGACTATGGTTGTCAAGCATTGAAGTCATTGTCCCTTTATTCATTGACTTCCCCTGCATTCTACCATTATCATTTATCATTTATGATATAATAGGACTATCCCTACTCTTGGTCAATGCATTGAAACCTTCTTCTTACAATAGTTGCACTATCTTCTATGATAAAGTAATTTCCATGTTGATCTTGTGGGAAAAATTACTGTCATCTTTCTTGCTATAATGGTGACTATCCTTTCACTAGACTTCTATACTTCTACCTTACAAGTCTTGATTTGTTATTGACTATCATTTAGGGGCTTAGAGACAAGGGCTTCAAGTTTTATGATTTGTCTAATTGGAGATCTCTATGTTACTTATTTTTCTATCCACTTTTAACTTTCTTGAATGAAACCTCTTGAAGTGTTTCCCATTGATTGTGCTTGGATTGTCACTTTGAGATTGAAACCTTTGAATTTGAGGTGACTAGATTCAATTATTTGCACAGTCCTTTGATTTCACTATCCCTTTTATTTTCATACCAATCTTGGACCATTGATCTCTTGATCATCCTTTATAGTTGTCACTAGGGTTTCAAAATCTTTCCAAAAAATTGTTGAACTCAAAGCATCTTCAATGGTGTTTTGATTGTGGTTTACTTGCAACCTACCCTAGATGAGCTACAAGAAGGTAGTATGACTATATGTTGGGCTCAACCCTTGAGGGAGCCACATTTTTCTCCACAAACAACCAACTTTGAGCAAAGTTTTTTGACAATCCTATGATTTGTAAATAGATAAGGGTATAGGCTAGGGTTTTGATGCATTTGTTTGACTTCCCTATACCTATTCTCTCTTGTTTCCAATATTTTTTGTATTTGTTCATCAAAATTAATCAAAAGATAACTACAAATACCTATTGTATATGCATTAAAGAGAGGTAAATGTAAGTTTAAATGCAAAAATAAAGGATTTATTTAGTGCATTTGCATAATGAACTTCATATCTTCTTTTTTGCATGGTTGGGCATGCTTGGAAAGGCTCATAATCTGCTACACCTTTTATTTTCCTCTT
This sequence comes from Sequoia sempervirens, assembly GCA_007258455.2. Classification (NCBI taxonomy): domain Eukaryota; kingdom Viridiplantae; phylum Streptophyta; class Pinopsida; order Cupressales; family Cupressaceae; genus Sequoia; species Sequoia sempervirens. The sequence continues at coordinate 331,654,479 of VDFB02271358.1, read as the reverse complement.
CATTGCGAGATATCTCTTGAAATATCTTCAACTCAATGCAAGCTCTTCTTGAAACTCCTTGCTTCAGCAACAAATGGAACCCTAGCCTCTCACATGAAACCTTTTTTCCTTTTCTCCATTTTTAGTGCCCAAACAAGAGTTTTAGCTTTCACCTTTTCTTTTTTCACGTAATTTTTCAATAATGCTTTTCCATTATTTCATGCAATCCCTTATTTTGGTGTGGAAAATTTTAAATTGCCCCTTTTAGAATGGCGTGGAAACTTTTAAATCTTTGTATTTTTAAATGTTTTTGCCTACTTAAATGTTTTTAGACAAAAAAATTAACCAAGCTTAAAATAATGAAAGAATTAAAGTCCTTTTATTGGATTAAAAAAAACTAAGACCCAAGAAAAACATTTAAACGAGTTATTTAAATAATTCCAAAGATTTAAAATGAAAAAGGGATTGCAATACCTATTTTTTTCCTTGTCAAGGTTTGAGCTTCAAGAATGATGCAAGAATTCTACCTTAGTGTGATTGTGTGTTAGGGAAGGAGTGGGAACTAGGAACCCATCAGGGTTTCTGAGGTTCTCGGTACCTCAAACAATGTTGATACCTCATAACTTAGTTGTTTCTTTCTTATATTCCTTGAAATTTGAGTGGGGGATATCCATTTGGATGTTATACTTGATGGAAAACTCAATGACCCCTTACACTTGGCCAACTTTTTTATTTTGAAATTGGGTAAATTTATAAGGTAAGAGAAGGAAAGCCACAACACATAAGTGTAATTGACCCAAATACCCACAAATATCTCTCAGATCGGTTATCAATAGGGAAAATAAGGGTGGCACAAAATGTTAGCATTTTGGTGACTTATATGGTATGCTTGTTTTCTAAACATAGTATCCTAGAAGCCTTATTAGTCCATTAGACATGGATTCATATGGATATAACACCAATTGAAATTGGCTTGCCTAAAAAATAAGAAAAGAGACAACATGTGCAAAATACACTTGGAGGAAGACAACAAAACCTAATCATACATTCTCCTAATGAGAACATAGAGTGTGCAGTAGCACCTCTTGGAAAACAAGAGAAACTAAACTAATATGTACAATTTTTTTACAAAAATGAATACCAAATGTCATAAATTTCCTCTATCATGGACAATTATTTTGAAGGAGTTTATCTCCCTAAAACCATAGCCACATTCAATATCCAACTGCAACCATTAAAGCTTCTTTCTTGCATGTATCTGGTCATACATACTAATTGTGTAGTGAATAATTGTCTCACTATGAAAATGCACTTGGAGAAAGACAACAAAACCTAATCATACATTCTACTAATGAGAACACAAAGTGTGCAACGTTACTTCTTAGAAAGCAAGTGCAACTAAACTAATATGTACAATATTTTTACAAAAATGAATGTCAACTATCATAACTTTCCTATATCATGGACAGTTATTTTGAAGGAGTTGATCTCTTTTAGAAAATAGTTGCATTCATTATTTTGAAGGAGTTGATCTCCCTCAAACTATAGTTGGAAGAAGATAAAAAAAACCTAATCATACTATAGAAACCTAAATTTGACCACTCGTGTTTGGTCAAATTTATCCTTATTTCGTCTAAATTCCTCCTTATCCACATTAATTAAATAATGTTTCATTTATTTAATTATTATCAACTATTCTCCTAAGGTCTTATATATTCCTAAGGTATTTAATTAATTAATTAAATACTTTACCTTTTATCCCTTCTTTAAATTAAATAAATACTCATGATTATTTAATTTAATCATTTATCTTCCCACAAGAATTAAATTAACATTTAATTTACCCCTTTTTCTCTCTCCTTGTCACATCCTCCATACTTTCTTCATTATCCTTAATCCTGGTCCTAATCCCTTCATTAGGGATGTGCACACACCTAATCCATGATTAGGAGGTGTCACATCCTCCAAGTTTTGCAACTTTCCCTCTAATCATTTTCATTAGCTTAATTCCTTCACCTAATCACCTTCCTAATTACTTGCACATTCTTAATCCATTGATTAAGAAAAGGGTAATGACTTTCCATTTATGACATCCTACTTTGTCAAGTCAACCTTAAATGCATTCCCCTTTTGGAGAAGTAACCCCACATGGGTCACCTCTCCCAAGGTACACTTAAGGAATTTATAATTATTTTTTATTCCCCCATCCAATCATTATGGATGATTGGACAAGAAATCCCTTTATGGGGGATATCTTGTCCATCTCCCAAGGTACTTGCAAAGTACCAATCCTCCTCTCAAGGCCTCACATGGTGACACTTGTCACCATCCTAGGCCTTGAGAGGTCAACTCTCCCCTTTTCTTTTCCCATTGTGACACTCGTTACCACCACATGAATTGAGATGTATCAACCCATCTCAACCCTTGATTTCCATCTTTGAATCTCACCCCTCCATCCTATCCACCCTCTCAAAACATTAAAAATCTTAGTCATTTTTGATGACACACATTTGTGAGCAATCCTATACCATTATTTTGCCAAAATTGCATTGAGCACACATGAAAAACGTCATCATTGGGGTAATCTACTCATCAAGATCATCAATATACTCCATTTTGTTGAATTTAGAGAAGGTATGCGCTTTTTAGCCCTAATCTTGATTGTTGCTTGATTTTGTGTTTTGTCAGGTTTTAGCATTTCATTTCCTTTCTTTTAAAAGCATAAAATCACTACATACATTTTGGCACGCCCAATGGGACCCACACCATGGGTTTGCTAACCATCTTTTCAAGTTTTTTGTAGCCTTTTGCTTACAGGTTCTTTGCATAGAGGAAAATACGCTCTACATGGGTGGATCTGTTCTATACAGAGGCAACTTCATCTTCTATAGAGGTGGATACACTTTGGCTCCCTGACACTCAGTTGACCTCAGGAAGAATAGGTGGCTCCACATAGGAAAATTTACTACATAGGCAGATCTGTTAGTGCATAGAGGTAGATTTGTAGAGCACGAGCGAATACACTATCATAGGGGAGATTGTACAAATACACAAACCTGATCCTATAGGGGTGGATTTGACTTTTTTACAGTGGCATATTTGTAGATGGGTGAATGTGCTACCTACAGTGGTGAATTTTTCTATACAAGGGCAACTCCATATTGTGCATAGCAACTTCGTGCATAACATACATTTATTAATTTCATTTCAAAATTTATAGTTTTTCACCTATTTATTACTAACCCACTAACTTGTATTAGTGAATGTGATCACTTTAATCATCAATCCACAACCTCATTTATCCAAGACTAACAGTTAGACTACTAATGAGTTTCTCATAGGATGTTCATCGAAGACCTTTGTTTTTATCACTAATTGGGAACATTTCAATTTCTATTTAAAGGGTCAATTAACCTTGTGTGCCATGTTTGGAGTCCCTTGTTGACGTATGCTCTACCATTACATTGTTAGGTGAGCTTTGGGATCAAAAATCACAAGTCAACTCAAGTCCTTTGTGTCACCCAGGAGTGCTAGTTTTACGCGTATGCTCTCTCCTACATTCCTTAGTTGTTTCTCACCTACATTCCTTATCATTTGAGTGGGGAGTACTCATTTGGATGTTATACTTGATGGAAAACTCAATGTGGATTTTAAAAATGGGTAAACGACTAAGGTAAGAGAATTAAGCCACAACACATAAGTGCAATTGACCCAAATACCGACAAGTATCTCTCAAATCAATTATCAACAATGAAAAATAAGGGTGTCACAAAATGTCAAAAACAAACATACCTCGAAATCAAGTTATACACATCATAATAGGTAAACCTCATGCCACCAACATATCTAACCCATAACAAGCAATCATAAGCTCCATGTATCAAACCTATCCATGATGAGCACACATCCAGGAACTCCCACTACATAGGTATTGTAAAATATGAAAAAAATCAATACATTCAAATATTCACCAATGAAATTACATAAAAAGTGCAATCAATATCATGTAGTACCACAAAACATCCACAAAGATATACAAAATCTATAAAAAGATCTGCTGCAATATAATTCTCACTAGAAGTCTCCATAACTCTCCCAAATTCTCCACACTCAACAAAAGAAATAGATAAAGGAACATCCATGTTGTCTGTAACATGCCAATTGTTCACGCAAGTAAATTTCCTAAGTTTTCACTTTCAAGTAAATAAACTATGTTACTAAGCCATTGCCATAAAAAATTTCTTTTCTTTAATAAAGAATAAAAGAACATAGATGTCATAACAATAACCAACTTGATTTCATTTCCAAAATAATATTTTGGAAATGTTACAATATTCCAAAGATTGTGTACAAAGTACATACATAGCTCAACTGAGCTACAAAGCAATAGATATAGATGGTCTAGGAATCTCCTTTCAAATATTGGTCTTCAATCACCTGCTAAGGAGGAGAAGCATCACTCAAGCACTTTTCTGTCAACCACGAACTCATATGCGATCCCCCACACATCTATCATTTGATAGATTTCCCTACCCTTCGACGAAGAGATTGGTGGAGTGACCTTGTAATGACAACCATTCTGAGCTTAGTGTTGTGTCCTACATAAAGTTAAAACTTGTAGACTCTACAATCCTGAACTAGCATGCATCAATGGATCACGATGAATTAATAGTGGAGCCAAAGGAAATCACACTACTTTGGCCAAAGTGTTCTCACTCAGTACTTCGAGTGACAGTCATCCTACTCACATACACTACTCAAGCTCAATTTGACTTTAGGAAATTATAAACTATGCATAGGTAATTTCCTTCTATAGGTAATCTTTAACCTTAGAAACAACCTATTCCCTTTCCACAAAACACAATGGTATTTCTACCCACAAAGCATAAAAATAAGTTACTCCCCTTCAGTGGATTATCAAACCCTAGGTATAACTTATAAGCTATCTAATCAATCAAATAACTTTGCAATGAATAACTCTCAAGCTATCCTTGTTTCATCATTCCTATTATATTATACTAATGATAAACAAGCTCTCCTATTATGGAGTATATACAAACACTTTCATAGAAAAGCATAAAACAACTTCTTTTCCTTTCTATAAGCAAATACTATGATTCACTAATGCAAACATCCCAAGCATTTCCAAACAAAACAATCAAGACATTTATTCTTTCGTAATAAAAGACTAATAATAGGAGAATAGATTCACATGCCTATATTTCACTTAATCCAATAGACTAATCTAATTCTCCATCTTCCAATGGTATCTTGCTAGACTCCTCAAATTTCTATACTCAATGAAATATCTCTCAATTGCCTCACTCTCTAAGCTCTCACAAAATAACTCTATCATAGAAAATACAACTCTAGAATATAAACATCAAATTGAAACTACAGAATGTGTGTCCAAAATGAGAGAGTTGGCTCATCTATTTATACAAAATAATGAGACATTAATGCCTAAGGAAAAGGTATGCCAATCGACACCACTCAAGCATGCAAGTCGGCTAATCTCATACAACAAAAAGGTGACAACATTCTAAGATAATACTCAACTTGGTATTCTACAGATTGACCTCCTTGTATGACAACAATACAAGACTATTTTAAATATGCACATGCTCAAAAGATAAGAATTGAATTGCTAGTGATAAAAACTTCTATAGAAAATAGGGTATTCATATTATGGCACCAAGTTTCAGCCATCTTCCTATTCTTTTGGCCATAGGTTTTTCCAAAGAAACAGTCAATATTTAATAGGCAACACATATCTCTATTGACTTAGTTATAGACTATTCAATCGAAATGCTAATGATGAATTGTCTCCTTTTAAATAGCTCTTAAAACAACTTTGACCAAGCACGTCCTTTTGCTATGGTCTTTATCCTTTATTCATGCATTGCAAACACTTTACACAACAACTTATATTCTCACATTTCCTTTTGCATTTAATCTGCAAAGTTAAATGCACCTTACTTTCTATTTGAGCGCTATTATATAGTGCACAATACTTCTCATACATCGACCAAAGCATATTCTTATATGAATCAACCTTTATACATTGCATAATATATGCATTGACCAGCCTCTAATACTTTGCATAGTATATATATACAAATCAGCCTCAACTTCCTATATATAAAAATATATAAATATATAAATATATAAATATAAATATATATATATCTTCATATATATATATATATATATATATATACATGTACATATATAAATACATACTGTTGAATAACTTTAATGCTATATATATACATATATATGTATGTATATGTGTATATATTCTTATATAGATTTATATATATACCTTTATGTACATGTATACGTACGTATACATATATTGATATATCCATATATCCATATGAACATTTCTATTTGTCACACATACATTTATATCGACACATGTATACATATGTATATATGTATATATCTTATATATATATATATATATATTATTACACAATCAAGCACACATACAATTACTATCTTATTGATAGGAAATATACGTGTGATGTATATATACATATATACATACATGTCACCTTGTCCCTTCGATAACACCATGCTCATAAGCAACCCGTCCATAAGTGTGCATAGGTACGTCTACCTATGTACTCTCATGTGCGTGCTCCTCCATGTGTATGTTCTATCATCAACATGTATATGCATACATACATATACATTCAACGTATGTTCACCTCATCAATCCCCATTGTGTAATTACTATTTACTATTACTATGTAGGGTAAAATGTGAATGTAATGTGAATTTTGTGGATGAATAAATTGTATTTGCACCTTGTTATCAATGCATTATGAATGAATGTTATCTCATTTAATGTTTTGTGAAGTAATGCATACATGTGATTGAATGGATATTGGTTAATATTCTATCATTGGAGACGTACTATGTGTAATGCATATTTTTTTGAATAGATGACTACCTTGGGCATATGTTAGTGGATGTAGGTACATGTTTAATTCCTCCAGGCAGAGGGAAATTATCACTCGGGAGAAGATCTTGGTCAGGTAACTACTAACGTAACCTATCTGAGCTTATACACACACTCATAGTAGAATGGTTGAGTCTAGTCATTGAGTTGGGAATTGGTAAGTCATCCTTAGTGTAATGTGTCTACATTAGTAAGATTATTGATTACTATTGGATGCATGCTTGAATGATGTTTATTTGTTTGAGCTTGTGATTCTTTCCTCATGTTAATGTGCTTGTTTGCGTGGTTGAATGAGTATTGAGATATAAGCATATATGCATATGATGACATACATGTACGATGGATGTAATAGGATTTCCATACTAGTATGTAGACATGTTTATATCTATATAATTTTTTTATTATGATGCTTGCGTGAATATAATCACATGGTCATAATCATTCGGATACTGAATGGATCATTTGACTATCATGTTGCTATATAATATATATGGGCGCGTGCAAAAAGATGGGTAACCAATTTGTGGCCAATTTTTTTTTTTTGAAAGCTCATAATGCGAGCATGTTATAATTCTCTCACATTATGGCTTGGTGTGATGAGCCTAAGGCTCGGCCACAACGAGCCCATAACACTAGTGCGTTATAACGCGCTTGTGTTATGAGCTATTAAAAGCAAAAAAAATGAATTTGAAATCATTCTCATTTGTGACTATTTTTTTTTTTGCCTGCGGCCAAAACCCCTCATTTCTTTGCTTGCATTCTGGGAGGAGCCATTTTGCAAGATTCTTCATCAAACTATTATTGTTTCATCGCCAGGATGCCACCACGTCGACGAGGAGGTATGAGAGGTAAGAATTGTTTGTTTTTTGTTTTGAATTTGTTAGTTTTAGGTTATTTTTTATATTTATTTTTTGAATTTCTAGGAGATGTTAATCAACCTACAAACCCTCCTCAAAATCCTCAACAAGCACAACAACAACAAGAGGAAAAAAATCCTCAACAAGCACAACAACAACAACAAAATCCTCAAGATAATCAACCATAATAACAATCTCCTCCACCAATCCCTCAACATCCTCCTGGCACTTAGCAAAACTTAATGAGTGAAATTGAAAATGATAAAAAAAAAATTGAGGATTTAATCAGGAGGTTGAACGATCCAAACGGTTCAACCGTGGAAATAATGACCCTAGAAACTTCACTCAAAGAAATGTTAAAACATGTAGATTCAATCAACAAACAATTAACTGGTTGGAAAGATAAGAGGCAGGCGACTAGGGCTTATTACCAGGATAAATTATCATATAAAGATGTAAAAGATCTGAAAATTACAAAATTTGATTTGTTCTCATTATTCACTAACCCACACACAAATGCAAATCTTACCCTCAATGCGAAGAGGTTTCCTATCCATTGGTGCCACCACCAATAGATTAGGAACTTTTTTTGGGATAGGTGGTACATGGTTTTTGATTACCCACCATGCAACAATTGTGAATTCCCATAGTATTTCCTTAGGAAACTATATTGTGAGTTCCTCTTGAACAAAATCCTGAATTATTTTGATATGAGGGACTTCCATGGGAGAGGTGGGGGGTCGGCTCAAGATAGACCCGGTGCACAACATGATCCTACGTAGAAAGGGAGACAACCTCTCACTAGGCCACCTCATGAGCACATCGTTATCCCTTTCATCGCGAAGGAGAGTGTTGAGGTAGAGACTTTGTAGGCCATCAACTCTTTCACCCAGAGTGTCATCCAACATGCTAGCCCTGTTCTACAGTGCCATCCAGGGGAGTCTTCGAGTGGTGGGATTTGATCCCATTTGTGTAAGTCTTGAAGGTGACTTGTTCATGTGACCCCACCGACACTTAGGAGGTTGTTACGCAAGATACGTCTGCAGCTATGGAGATGGCGAGGGAAAATGACATTTTTAATGAGGCCTATGGCATTGATACTCAAGTAAAAGTTAGCATGTTCATTGAATTTAATTTATTAAATTTCTATTTTGAAATGCAAGATTAACCAATTTAGTTTTATGATTTTAATAAAATTGCAGGGTCACAGTGTTGATATTGGATACACCATCCCTACACCTACTTATTTCTCCACTACATCTACCATTGAGGTATGCAACTAGTAAACAATTATAAATTTATTGCATGTTAATAGCATCGTTTTATGAATGGTATTTTAATATGTGATTTTGGATGTTGAATAGGCTAATATTGGAGGTTTCGAGGGAACACCTCCTAGTGCCATAGGATTTAAACAAACCTACATGCAGATAATAGAATAAAGAGTTTAACTAATGAATTGTACTTAATAGATTTGTGTAGTTTATATTCATATCGTTGATTACGTTGCATTGCACATCTTTCAAACTCAAAGCATTACTTCACATTCCATAACTAATAACTAGATGTTGATAGATGAAAAAATTTCAACTACAATATAGTTGTTTAGAAAGTCAACATAAGTAGTGATGCAATTACTTCACATAGCATAAGTAATAAGTAGGAGCAACTTCCAATTGCATTTTCTTTTCATGGCATTCCACGAGACCACTTTTTACTGAGACATCTTTTCAAACAGTTCACTTCTTTGTCTATGCTATGGATGCTTGGAAGGAATATATGAAAGAATAATAGTAAGAAATAACATAGACAAGGCAATGAGTTGTTTGAAAAAATTCCTCAAATAAATCGGTCTCATGGTGATGTCCATCACTGAGACCCAATTTCTTTGAGGCACTTTTTCAAACAGCTCACCGCCTTTCTATGCTACCACATTTTCCATACATGTCTACCAAAAATTTTATCAAACAAATCATTTCCTCACTACTATGGCTAAAAGCTTAAAAAAGGTGCTTTCCAACAAACTATGGATGCTTGGAAAAAATCTATCAAAGCATAATAGTAAGCAATAGCATAGACAAGGCAGTGAGTAGTTTGAAAAAATGCCTCGAAGAAATGCAGTCTCATGGTGATGGAATGCCATTCCATCACCATGAGACCACATTTCTTTGAGGCATTTCTTCAAACAACTCACCACCTTTTCTATGCTACCACATTTTCCATACATGTGTACCAAAGCATTTTATCAAACTACTCACTTCTTTGCTGTTATGGCTAAAAGCCTAAAATAGGTGCTTTCCAACAAATTATGGATGCTTGGAAAAATTTATATCAAAGCATAATAGTAAGCAATATCATAGTCAAGGCAATGAGTAGTACGAAAAGATTCCTTGAAGAAATGTGGTCTCATGGTGATGGAATGCCATTCCATCACCATGAGACCACATTTCTCTGAGGCATTTTTTCAAACAACTCACTACTTGAAGAATAGAAACCAACCCATTAGCCAAAATTCCCCTCCAAATTATTTTCAAGGTCCTCATCCTCAATTTACCAATCCATGGAACCTTCCACCCTTTATTGCACTTGTTCATGTCTCCACTCCTCCCTCTTCATGTCATGATCACCCTCCATCTCATATCCAAGGCCACACTATACCATCCACCCCATCCCAACATATTACCATAGAGAAGACAATGAACTATTTGAAAAAATGCTTGAAAGAAATGTGGTCTTATGGTGATGGAATGCCATGACGTGCATTTGTTTATAATGGAATTCCATCACCATGAGACCCCATTTCTTTGTGGAATTTTTTCAAACAGTTCACTACCTTCTCTATGCCACCATAGTTATCATACATGTCTATGAAAGCATTTTATCAAACGGTTCACCGGCTTACTGCTATGGGTAAAAGCCTAAAAACATGTGCTTTCGAACAAGATATGGATAGGGAAAATGGTAAGCATGATAGTCAGAAATATATAGTTTAATAAGTACTCAAAATTTTGTTCATTATCTCATACATTATAAGTCATGACGTGGATTGCTATTGTAGTTTTTGTGATTGAATAATTTGTTGTTTTATTTTTAGATGTTGCAAGCAGATACACCTCTGAATGTTTAGAGGGAAATGGAGATCAGTTTTTCATCTTCTATAGACTCCTCGATGGCTCTGACAGGGGATGTATGAGGAAAATTACTAAACTTCTATTTACATTCGTTGTTATAGATGTTAGTGAAAAATCAAACCATTATTGACTCGTAGTTTAATTTCTATTTGGATTGTTTATATAGGGCTTCAACACGCCTCAACATGGGAATTTGAATATTTCCCTTGTGGAGAGTGATCATTAGATGGCGGTAAGTGATTATTTTGTTAAATATATCATTTTTAAAATATAATTTCTATATATTAATGTCTTTACTTCTTATTGTAACAAATACAACTTGACCAAAGAACTAAACCTTAGGAGGAGGAGCAGGAGCACTCCTCGACTATAGAATAAATGAGTGATAGACGTATCACCATCCAATCGACCAACAAAGGGCAAGAGTTTATTTCGAGAGCATGGAGAGCAATGAATTTTGATTCCAGAGCCCTTTGTTGTATGGCTATATGGCACTTTTGTACATATTTTGTATTGGATATATTTGACATTATATGCCTATATGGCATTCTCGTAAGCCTATATGGCTATTTTGTACCTATATTTTATACTTATATCGACATATATTGATGTATACCTATATGGATATTTGGTTAATACAAATATTTTTTATCGATGGTTTCCATATTTGCATTACAAATCCATGGTTCAATAGATATGCGTTACGTGTATTCAAGTGTATACTTTACAACTTATATTTATACTTTGTGACTTACATGTATTCCAATGTATACTTTGTGACTTATATGTGTTCATGCGTATACCTTGTATTCATGCATATACTTTTTATTAATTTTCATATACTATGCATTTGTGTGTATACTTCAAGGCTTACGTGTTTTTGAGTACTTGTGCTTCCCTTATTCACATGTACATGCTTGAATTATTCACATATATACTTATTAATTGGTTAGTCCTAGCATTGATCATTGTTGTCCTTCATGGTTTATCTTGAATATTAATTGACTGATGCTAAACAACTTTATTAGTCTATGCTAAACAACTTCAATATTTCTAGGAATACTAGTAGAGTTACAAATTCCAAAATTGCACAAATTGAAAAGAAAATTTTAACTGTAAATAAATGCACTAATTATTAAATTGATAATTGATTAAGAATGAGTATAAAATAGATCAAGAAATGAGCCTTCTAGAATGTCAACTTCCAACTAGAAAATAGGCAAAGCATTCCCAATACTTTGAAAGTAATAATCCACCCAAAATTGCAATGGGAGAGAAGGCTCATTTAATATCCTTGAGCAATGTATTTCCTAATGCTCCCTTGTTATTACATATCTCAATTCAATTTAATCCAAAGAGTTCCATGAAATGCTTTATCTAAAAGAAAAAAGACACGTTTTCAATTGGTATTCCATGAAATGTTTCATAAAAAGATTCCAATATATTTAATCTTTTGATTGGAACAACTCAATTAAGCAAAGGATACATAATCTTCACAACACTTGCAAAACATAGTATTCATAGTAGATGAAGTATTTAACTTCTTGACACATTATCATACAAACATTTATCTTGAATAGTCTTTAAACATTTTCACAGCATAATCCTCATAGTGTAGAATGAATTGTTATGTTCTTGATCCATCACCATATAAACATGTCGAAAGATTTGTATGTCAACTTTTTGCAATATTATTTCTTGTATAGGAAATGGACTCAGGAGAAAGCAAGTTATAATTTATAATACAAATAAGAAATGGACTCAACAGTGGAAACTTTATTTATCACACCAAATAATAAATGTACGTGAGAGCATCACTTGTTTCTCTTAGACTCCAATTTTCAAGCATAGCAAGTCATTTCAAATGAAAATGACAAAATGCTTCACAACCAAAGTTGTTAATTGAGGAAAAATAAAATGTTTTGAAGTTCCATCATTGTACACATTTACAATTGTTTGTATATTTTTGTAAAGGCAAGGAGGATAATTGAAATATGTCTTGCGCTTGCTAGACTTGAGGATGATCATATGCTTTTTGTGTGGAAAACTTGGACTTCTCAACCATCGTGTGTATGTTTCTCTTTTTGATTGTTTTGCATGCCATCATAAGGGATCAAGTCAGTTGAAAGAGGACCATGCCTAGCGTAAACATACATGTCGGGATGCGTTGAATTAGTTTGTTTGGTCACACGAATTGCAAAATGAACTTGCACCACTTTGCAACTTCACACTGCTTGCATTTGACACTTTTTCCATCAAGTGAAAACTAAAAACCATGGGAAAACGACTCTGAGATAACAAAAACTGAGAGAGGTTATTGTAGAAAGGCCCAACGCAATCCCATAGGCTCATATGGAGAGTTTGTGTGTCACGGTTTCCGAGTAATATCCCGTCAAAGATTGTTGCCCTTTTGCACTTTGGACTGTTAAGGGATCGAGCCGGTTGAATGTAGCACAGAGCGATTCCACGTGTTTGGGTACAAAATAAGACCATTCCTAGCGTAAACGTACACATCTGGATGCGTTGGAATAGTCTGTTTGGTCACACGAGTTGCAAAACAAAATTTGCACCATTTTGCAACTTTCAACTACTTGCATTTGACAACTTTTTCCCCAAGTGAAAATTTTCCACCACAAGAAAATGCCTCTGAGATAGAAAAACTGAGAGAGGTTATTATAGAGGGGCCCAACACGATCCCATAGGCTTAGACGAGAAGTTTCTAAGCATCATGGTATCTGAGTAACAACATGTTGAAGTTTGCAGCCATTTTGCACTTTGGACTCTTAAGGGATCGATCCGGTTGAACATAGATCAGAGAAATTCCACGTGTTTGGGTGTGAAAGAGGACCATGCCTAGTGTAAAGATACCTATTCAAATGGTTTCAATAGTTCATTTGGTCACACAAGTTGCAGAACGAAAGTTGCACCACTTTGCAACTTTCAACTACTTGCATTTGGCAACTTTTTTCCCAAGTGAAAATTTGCCACCACGGGAAAATTCCTCTGAGATAAAAAAAAAACAAGAGAGGTTATTGTAGAAGGGTCCCAATGTGATCCCATAGGCTCAGACGAAAATTTTCTAAGCATCACGGTATCCAAGTAACAACATGTTGAAGTTTGCAGCCATTTTGCACTTTGGACTCTTAAGGGATCGATCCGGTTGAACGTAGCTCAGAGTGATTCCACATGTTTGGGTGTGAAAGAGGACCATGCCTAGTGTAAAAATACTTATTTAGATGCATTGGAATAGTCTTTTTGGTCACACGAGTTGCAAAATAAAAGTTGCACCACTTTGCATCTTTCAACTACTTGCATTTGACAACTTTTTCCCCAAGTGAAAATTCGCCACCATGGGAAAATGCCTCCGAGATAGCAAAAACTGAGAAAAATTATTGTAGAGGGGCCCAACATGATCCCATAGGCTCAGATGAAAAGTTTCTAAACATCATGGTATCCGAGTAACAACATACTGAAGTTTGCAACCATTTTGCACTTTGGACTCTTAAGGGATTCTACCAGTTGAATGTAGCTCGAAATGATTCAGAGTGTTTAGGTGAAAAAGAGAACCATTCCTAGCGTAAATGTACCCACCCAGATGTGTTTGAATAGTTCATTCAGTCACACGAGTTGTAGAATGAAAGTTGCACTACTTTGCAACTTTCAACTACTTGCATTTGACAATTTTTTCCCCAAGTGAAAATTCACCACCACAGGAAAACGCCTCTGAGATAGAAAAAAAAAGAGAGGTTATTGTAGAGGGGCTAAACATGATCCCATAGGATCAAATGAGAATTTTCTAAGCATCACGGTGTCTGAATAACTTCCCGTCGAAGATTGCAACCAGTTTGCACTTTGGACTCTTAAGGGATTCTACCGGTTGAATGTAGCTCAAAGTGATTCCGCATGTTTGGGTGTGAAAGAGCACCATGCCTAGTGTAAACCCACCCATTCAGACACGTTGGAATGGTCATTTTGGTTACACGAGTTGTAGAACGAAAATTGCACCACTTTGCAACTTTGCACTGCTTGCATTTGACAATTTTTCCATCAAGTGAAAACTGGACACCACGGGACAACCACTCCAAGATAACAAAATTTGAGAGAGGTTATTGTATAGGGGCCCAACGCAATCTCATAGGCTTAAAAAGATATTTTCTAAGCACCACTATTTTTGAGTAATATCTCGTAAAAGATTACTGCCATTTTGAGCTTTGGACCCTTAAGGGATCGAGCTGGTTGAACGTAGTTCGAAGAAATTCCGCATGTTTGGGTGTGAAAGAGGAAATTCATAGAATAAATTTACTCATCTAGATGACTTGGAATAGTTCATTTCATCACGCGAGTTGCAAAACAAAAGTTGCACCACTTTGCAACTTTACACTACTTGCATTTGACACTTTTTCCATCAAGTGAAAACTGCACACCACGGGAAAACAACTCCGAGATAAAAAAAACTGAGAGAGGTTATTGTAGAGGGGCCCAACATGATCATGTAGGCTTAGACAAAGAGTTCTTAAGCATCACGGTTTTCGAGTAATATCTTTCCAAAGATTGCTGCCCTTTTGCACTTTGGACTCTTAAGGGATCGATCTGGTTGAACGTAACTTGGATCGATTCCGCGTGTTTGGGTGTGAAAGAGGATGAATCCTAGCATAAATGTACTTATTTGGATGAGTTGGAACAATCCGTTTGGTCACACGAGTTGCAGAACAAAAGTTACACCACTTTGCAACTTTACATTGCTTGCAATTGACACTTTTTCCATCAAGTCAAAATTGGACACCACGTATAAACGACTCTGAGATAACAAAAAATGAGATAGGTTATTGTAGAGGTTCCCTATGTGATCCCAATGACTCAGACAGAACGCCTGTAACTAACATGGTATCCAGGTAACGTGCCATCAAAGATTGTTGCCCTTTTGCAATTTGGACCGTTAAGGGATTACATTGCTTGAATTACAAATGTTTGAAGGCAGCAATAAATTTCAATATTTGAGTAAATCTCATTACAAGTGTTTATTTCAATAGACTATATGCTATCTTGATATTGATATATAATCATTAGGTTGATTTGTTTTAATAAATGAAGTTTTTATAATAAGTTAGACTGTATGCTAGTTATATTGATGCAGAGTAGGGTATCAAAACACTATAACTCACTCAAATCCTAATGAAATAAAATGATACAAGATTCAAATGAAAGGTAGTTCAATCCTCCATCAATTCCAATACACAAATGAGCACTTCCAAGCTATACCAAAATGTACAAGTTGCTATAGCAACAAAATTCAATGTAGGAAAACATAGAAAATAGTGAATCTTTGTTATTCAATCCTCCAAATGTACATCCAACCCCTTGTTTCAACCATTACAAAGCATATTTAACCTTTTCAAACCATATCCAACCAAATACAACTAACTTTTAACATCCTAACTATTCAACTTCCCTTTTACATCAAAAATGCAAAAGTTGTTATGCAACTTTTTTATAATTTGTGCAACTTTACCAAATTGACTCAAAATGACTCCTAACCAAAACCAACCCAAAACATTGCAACATGGTATTAAAGACCTTATTTAAAAAAAAAACATGACCTTAAACATAAAGACACTACATACTAAACCACTTTTACAAAATGAAGGCCCAGGTGCCTTGCACCATAGGCGCAATGCCTTAGGTACTACGTTCTCACAGATCTTTCACAATGTCACTCATACATTTGATATTCTCTTATAATATCTACATCATATGTGCTCATGATGAGGTTAACTTCAAATGAGTAACTTGATATTCCCTCGCTAAGCTTCACACACTCTTTTATAATGGCTTCAAATCAAAATTGAGATTTGTCAAGATCATCAAAATAAGGATGTTGCATTTCTTTTTTGGCTGAGATTCTCTTTGATGGCTGATAAATCAACATTTTATACAAGGAGAGACCAATCAATTTTTAGTAGTTTACTTACAAATACACAAAGTAAAAGAAGAAAAAGAAAGAGCATCCAAAATGGAAATTGTGTTGCCAAAAAGTGTATACTTTGCTTGATATGGGAATAATTGATGACAAATTGGACATAATGAGGCCTTGATTTGGTGTTGTGAGGTGTTTTACACATCCACATTAGGTCTTGGGCCCTTGCAAACAAAATAAAATGAATTTATTGATGTCTTGTAAAGGTGTTGTAAGGAGTTGTAACACATCTTCACACTTTTCTAAGACCATAATATCATAATTCACCTAAATAACCTTACCAAGACCTATTTCAAAGTGTTGTAAAGTCTTGTAACAAACTTTCACACTTTCCTAGGCTTGCCATCAATATTTACACCTTTCTAATGCTTTAAATGGCCCCTTTATACACTTATAGGCCTTACTTAAGTGTCTTGTTGAAGAACCCAATAAACATTATTTAAATTATCACAATTCCTGACATCCACTTAAAAATTCCCAAGTGAACTAAGTCGCCATTGGTGGCGACTTAGTCCCATTTGGCTCAAAAATAAAAATAAAAATTAAATTTCTTTCGGGTTTTTATTCCTTAAGACCTAAGGTCGGCTTGTGATGAGCTATTTTTGGGAATTAGGGCATAATTGTGTATAAATATAGGGTTTTCCCTCTCATTTGACAAAAAAATAAATTAATAACTCATCATCATTCATCCATCATTCATCATGTTCTCAAGTCAAGCAAACTAGGGTTTTATCATTGCAAGTCATCAAGATAGCTTCCAAGGACATTCAAGGGTAGATTCTTCATGTTTTGCTGCAAAAATTCAAGATCAAACATCATGGCAAGGTATTAACTCCATTTTTTCATGCTTCATTACATTCTTTCTTCATTTGGTTTAATTACCTAAAAAGCGGTTTGACCAAGGCAAACCCCCATGCCCTAACATCCAACATTTCTTCTTCTCTTTTTGTGTGTTTGCAAATTTAGGAACTTTGAGGGTTTGAAGATCATTGAAGGTTAGGTTGAAGGATTTTTGAAGACTTCTCCTTGCTTGTAAAACCAAAATATCAACAAAAAGCCACTTTTAGGCCCGAAGATCAGAGTTTCAGAAGCAGACACCTGTGAAGAACCGAAGTGGAGACCGAGGGCTTCCATTTCCACTTTCAAATTTTCATAAATTCAAAAGTGGAATAAGTTGCCAATAGTGGTGACTTAGTCCCACTGAACCTATTTTTTAGAATTTTTTGTAGATCTGGACACTCATTTGGCTGAAACAGGCTCCAAAGTAGTTTCCCCGATCTGGGACTAAGTCGCCCAGCTTGGCATAAGTGTCCCAATTGGCTCAAAAGTCAGATTTTTTAGAATTTCAGAGGTCTCTGCAATCTCCATTTTTCTCTTCATTAGTTTCCAGGTGCACAATTTTAGTTTAATATCTTTATTTTGTTCTTTATTGCATTTATTTCATTATTCTACATATCACAATGTGTTTTCAATCACTTCATATTTCTTAGTTTTTCATATCAAATCAATCTATTTTACCAGTTCCTTGCATTTATTCAATCTCATCTAGGCACATTACACCCATATAACATCAATCTTTGAATGTAGCATTGCATTTTGGCCCAATCTTTCCCCTTTTAGGTGAAAAACCCTAGAAGTGTTAGAAAGCATTAGGGTGGCAAAATCTTTGTCCACATTTTGGTGAACCTGACTTTTGAATACTTTTCTTTTCTGATTTGGTGTCCTTCATCATCCTAGATATGGCTTGCATCAACATTGTATTAGGTTTTGCATTATTTTTCATTCTAGAGTTTTAAAATTTTGCATTAGTGTAAGTACATATAGTTTGCATTTTTTCATTTTAAATCAGTGCAAACCTTCTAAAAACTACATTTTATTTTAGTATTCAGGTCATACATACTAAAAAGCATCAAAACACCTTAATTTTTTTTGAATTTTTTGAAAAAACCCTAACTGGGACTAATTCGCCATTCTGGGCAACTTAGTCCCAGTCCAAATTTTGAACTATCTGTTACAGCGTCAGAAACCTCATTTTTGTGCTTCCTAATCCTCCTATTATCATATACTATAAGTCTAGAAACTTTTAGGAACATTTTTTTTATGTATTTAGGTCAAAAACATCAATTTAGGTTAGTCATTTTTGAAATCATTTCAATTACAAGCATTTTTGCCTCTTAACTCATTGAAAATCTCTAAAATTTTGCATTGGCTTCTTAGGTTTGCATCATACAGTACAAATACTGTCAAAATCCATTAGAAAAATCTAAAAATTCTCAAAAAAATACCTACTGGAACTAATCCGCCACCTTGGGCGACTTAGTCCCTATTCAGCCCTGAAACTGCCTTTGTACAAAGCTAAAAACTCTATTTTTAAGCTTTTGTTTGTTGCCATCAACTACCTATATCAGTTGGATGAGTTTATGTAACATGCATTTCATTAGATCTAGTCTAAATTAGCTCATTTCATGCATTGTTTAATTTGAAATTTTCATTTCCAACATTTCATCTTTCAAGTTGATGCATAATGTAATAAAAAATTACCTTATTTCACATCTGAAAATTGCATTTAAACATTTCATTTTAAGTCATTGCATTACACTTTTTCCATGATAGCATGTTTTCTTTTAAGAGATTGGCTTTGATTTGGTTAACAATGGATTACATAAATACAACATTCCCTCTTATGAGTTCAATTTCAATTACAACAATGAGGTCTTTAGGAAACATGATCAAACCATTGACACAATCCTTAATATTACATTGCCCATTGGTGAGAATGGTAGTGTAGACAATCATAAAAATCATACTTGTTCTTCTCTCAATACCTCCCCTATTCGTTGTGAAGGTATCTTGGTGAAGGAAGATACAAGCATTGAGGGTCTTGATTGTCCATCTCCTCATTCCCTTTTGGAAGATGTTAGACAACAAGAACATGAGATCATAGAAACATTTCTCAACATCACCTTACCTAATCTCCACAACCATGACCATCAACATTGTCCTTCTCCTAATACCCCTCCTCGATGCCACGAAGATAGTTTGGTGTTAGAAGACATACCTATTAAGAGTCATGAGAATCTTGACCCTCCCTTCCCTAATGCTCCTACCATTTGGGACAATCTATTTGACGACCATAGTGGTCCTTCTCTTGATTCCTCCCCTACTTGTGATGAAGCTCTTTTACAAACTTCAAACTTGGATGACCATATTGCAAGCTCTCCTATTAGGGTAGATAATATGGAACAAGAGAATGACACCTTAGAGACAATGGACAATCAAATAGAGTCTTCCCCTACCCTCCCCACTATCGATAATCAAACATATTCAACCATTAATAACTCCCTTATTTTCTATGAAGTTATTTTGGAAGAACCAAGCCTTACTTGTCAATAACATGTGGTTTGTAGTTCTCCTAAAAATTCTCCTCCTAGGGAGAATATCATGATACAAGACAAGGACAACATTGACAATAATGATATTATGCCCTTAGAAGAAGATGAAGACCCCATGTTAGACTCTCATTCACCAAGGGATGTTAATATCATTCAACCTCAATTCATCCTTTATCCCCCTTCACACAAACAACAAACTCAAAAACAACCTAAACTCATCCTTTATCCGCCATCACACCAACCTTCAACTCAACACAAACCAGAATTCACCCTCTACCCACCTCAGAATAGTGTGTCGCAGCAACCGAGTCATACTAGCGTTGCTCATACATATAACACTAGAAACAATCCATCCCCACAACAACCAACCCCGACTTCCCTACCTTTGCCTAGTTTGCCTCCTGCTCTTCGATTAAGGGAATATGATCTTGTTGAACAACGTAAGAGCACTCCCGCAAAGATATCCCTTTGGGATCTCTTCAAAATTCACCTACCTATCATACTATGCTTCAAATGGCCTTACAATAAGTCCCTATCACTTATAATGTGCAACCAAATGACATAGCAGTCATGATTCAAGGACACAACGCTGACATTGTTTTCCACCAAAGTGAACTCCCCTCTTTGGATTTGCAAAAATAAAATGATCCTTTCATGATCATAGCACAATACAAACAAAAAGGAATAAAGAGAACTCTTGTAGATACTGGTTCTACCCTTAATGCATGTAGTGTGAGACTTTTGGATAGGATTGGCATTGATCAATTGACCATTCGACCTGATTCTTTATCTATTAAGGGATTTGACAATGTCAAAAAAAACTACTTGAGGTGATAATTATACCTCTTATAGTTGGAGTGACCACCTTGAATACACCAATCCATGTTATGCCTCATGAAATTTCATGTAATCTTATCTTAGGCAAACCATGGATTCATGCAATGAAAGGTGTTCCTTCCACTCTTCATCGGAAAATGAAATAGATTTACAACAACAAAGTATACACCCTTGGCGTCGATCCTGAGCCTCATAATATATTACAACTTGAGAAACTCAAAGAAACTCCCTTAAACACATTAACACCAACACACAAGTAGAACCCATCCAAAAAAATGACAAACAACAAATAGAACAACACACAATGCTATTAGACAATGATTGGGGTTCCTTAGACTTCACACCAACACTCATGGACGAGTACAAGATCATAAAAAAAGATTCAACTGGGGGAAACAAAAAAGCAGTCATGTCAACACATAACTCAAATGACTCTTCGAAAGCATCCACCTCAACCACTACAAAACATAAGACAACAAATTACACAACAACTTTTGATGAACTTCATAACGAACAACCACTCAATTCAAAAGAAATGAATTTTTTTTATGGACGAGGGTATGAACTTATGAAATAACTTGGATACAGTGGAAAAGGATGTGGTGCTAACGAACAAGGTATCCACAACCCTATCGATCCTATCACACAACAAAAAACTCATGGTCTTGGTTATTGTCCTTTAATAGAAATCGCCAAGCCTTCACTCAACATCAACACTCTCACACAACATTCTTCTAATTCAACTTTAACTGTAAATCATCCTGAACTGATTGACACTAGTGGTCTTGAAAGTCATCCTTTACACAAAATGAAACAAACAACGAATTCTTCACTTACTGTCAATGTCATCTCGCAAAATTCTCATGAATTGAATATGTTAGATTTTACATCCTCCTATAAATGAGAGAACAAAATCTTGCAATCTGTCAAGACTTGCGTAGGCATGACATCTTGTACATCTAAGCAAGGAGTATCTTTGTCGCAAACTACAGGTCCACCTTCTCCCATTGATCAAGAGGGTATCTTGTAAAAACTCCTCCAAGATCACTTGATCACCCTTCCTCCAAGAACTCGAAAGAAATTATATTACAACACTTCATTTTGTGCATATCGTCAAGTTCACAGTCATTCTACTAACGAATGTAAGGCTCTGAGTAGTAAAATCCAACATTTTCAGGAGTTTGGTATTCTTCCTCATCTGGGGGCACCTAATTCCTCTAATTGATACCGATTTTCACTCTAAAATGCATTTCATTCATCATTTCAGCTCACTCTTGTCATGCACTCAGTGGGGGCAAGGGGTTATGTAGCGTTGTCCTTGTATGTCACTTGTCATTGCCTCTTTTGACTAGTTGTTAACCTTTCATGAACATATAAGAGTAAGCTTAGGATGTGGACGACATGCCTTAAAGTTGGCTTGCATGTGACATACTACCTTTTTCATGACGAAGCTTCTCGAAAACATATGAATTCACATAGGGCTTTCTGAGTAAGCTCTCATGTCTTCCTTCTACTTTAAAGCAATTTCTCACAGTAATGGTGTTAGCAATTGCTTTAAAGTGGGGGCATACATCGACACTCATATTTCATTATGTGATTTCTTTCTTCTTGTGATGCGTCCTTTTCTTGGTGGAGTCATTGGGCTTGATTCCCTCCAAAAGCATGATATTTCTTTGACTTGTTCTCTCTTGGAAACATTAGGCACGATGTTCCCTAAGAAGAGACCTTGCACGAACTAAGAAAAATCCCTTTGAATGCACCTTACACTATTTTCACATTTACAACAATTGTTATATGGCCACCTTGCATAATACAACTTGCATGCCTGTGGTGCCATCTTGTTTGTCTATAAGTGTCAAGCATACGAAGTTTTACTTACCTCATGGAGCTTGAAGTTCATTTTCATTGTGGTGCCTTATCAAAGTTATCAGGAGGTATAACTTTGGTAAGGTTTGAACAGGAAGCCCATTCTGAGGCATGAATTTACCCATAACCACCTTTTGGGATTTCTCACCCCATAGACAACTAGAGGTTTTGTGGCCCCAGAGTGAGTATGCTTGGGATTTCTCACCCCGCAGACAACCAGAAGTTCTGTGGCCCCAGAGTGAGTATACTTAGGACTTCTCACCTAATGGACAACCAAGAATTTCGTCGCCTCAGAGTGAGTATGCATTTTTCTGAACAAACAAGCCTAGATCTAATCCACAAGATGTTGGACAAACGGTCGAAGCTTGATCCACCTTTTCAGCTTCGCTTTTCATTCTTACCATTGCATGATCATGTATCTTTTCTTACTGCAAATCATTTACCTTGTGCGTATCCTTTTGTGCTTATTTTGGTTTGACTTAGGATCTTGGATCCTGGGGGCTTGCACAAACTCCTTTGATCTTTGTCATTCTTTGTCATCCACATTGGTATGATTGGACTCCTCTTGAATGGCTAATTTAGTGTGAGTTTGAAGCAAGCTCATCCTCTCACTAAAGTGGGGGATTAATGTGTCACCAAAAGTGTATACTTTGCTTGATATGGGAATAATTGATGAAAATTTGGACTTAATGAGACCTTGACTTGTTGTGAGGTGTTTTACACATCCACATTAGGTCTTGGGCCCTTGCAAACCGAATAAAATGCATTTATTGATGTCTTGTATAGGTGTTGTAAGGTGTTGTAACACATTCACACTTTTCTAAGACCATAATATCATAATTCACCTAAATAAACTTACCAAGACCTATTTCAAAGTTTTGTAAAGTCTTGTAACAAACTTTCACACTTTCCTAGGCTTGTCATCAATATTTACACCTTTCTTATGCTTTAAATAGCCCCTTTATACACTTACAGGCCTTACTTAAGTGTCTTGTTGAAGAACCTGATAAACATTATTTAAATTATCACAATTCCTGACATCCACTTAAAAATTCCCAAGTGGACTAAGTCTCCATTGGTGGTGACTTAGTCCCATTTGGCTCAAAAATCAAAATTAAAATTAAATTTCTTACAGGTTTTTATTTCTTAAGACCTAAGGTCGGCCTGTGATGAAGTATTTTTGGGAATTAGGGCATAATTGTGTATAAATTAGGGTTTTTCCTCTCATTTGACAAAAAAAAATTAATAACTCATCATCATTCATCATGTTCTCAAGTCAAGCAAACTAGGGTTTTATCATTGCAAGTCATCAAGATAGCTTCCAAGGACATTCAAGGGTAGATTCTTCATATTTTGTTGCAGAAATTCAAGATCAAACATCATGGCAAGGTATTAACACCATTGTTTCATGCTTCATTACATTCTTTCTTCATTTGGTTTAATTACCTAAAAAGGGGTTTGACCAAGGAAAACCCCCATGCCCTAACATCCAACATTTCTTCTTCTCTTTTTGTGTGTTTGCAGATTTAGGAACTTTGAGGGTTTGAAGATCATTCAAGGTTAGCTTGAAGGATTGTTGAAGACTTATCCTTTCTTGTAAAGCCAAAATATCAACAAAAAGTCACTTTCAGGCCCGAAAATTAGAGTTTCAGAAGCAGACACCTGTGAAGAACCGAAGTGTAGACCGAGGGCTTCCGTTTGGACACTTTCAAATTTTTAGAGATTCAAAAGTGGACTAAGTCGCCAATAGTGGTGAATTAGTCCCATTGAGCCTGTTTTTTAGAATTTTTTGTAGATATGGATACCTATTTGGCTGAAACGGGCTCCAGAGCAGTTTCCTCGATCTGGGGCTAAGTCACCCAACTTGGCGTAAGTGTCCCAGTTGGCTCAAAAGTCAGATTTTTTTAGAATTTCAAAGGTCTTTGCAATCTCCATTATGCTCTTCATCAGTTTCCAGGTGAAAATTTTTAGTTTAATATTTTTATTTTGTTCTTTATTGCATTTATCATTATTCTGCATATCACAGTGTGTTTTCAAACACTTCATATTTCTTAGTTTTACATATCAAATCAATCTATTTTACTAGTTCTTTGCATTTATTCCATCTCATCTAGGCACATTACACCCACATAATATCAATCTTTGAATGTAACATTGCATTTTGGTCCAATCTTTCCCCTTTTAGGTGAAAAACCCTAGAAGGGTTAGAAAGCATTAGGGTGCCAAAATCTCTTTCCATAGAAATGAAATTAAAATAGATGGAAGGCACTTATATACAACAAATAAACACCATTTGGTTCCAACTCGGGAAAAACAAGGCATAAATCTTGATGCTTCCATTGAGGATACACATGCTAGTCTCTCAACTTAGTCACTCTTGGTCATACATCTTCACTAGGAGTTCCAAGATACCTATTGCACACAACACCTCTCATGAATAGAATAACTTGAAATTCAAGATGCTCTTATAATTTCTACATCATAGGTGCTCATGATAAGGTTAACTTCAAATGAATAACTTGAAATTCCCTCACCAAGCTTCGCACACACTTTTATAATGGCTTAAAATCACAATTGAGATTTGTCAAGATCATCAAAATAAGGATGTTGCATTGCTTTTTTAGTTGAGATTCTCTTGGATGGCTCATAAATCTGCATTTTCTGCAAGGGGACACCAATCAATTTTTAGCAGGTTACTTACAAATAGGCAAAGTAAAAGATCATAGCATTGGCATCAAAAACATTAATGTGCATACAAGTATAAATTAATAAGAACCAATGTGCATACTTAAAAATCAATCCAACGAACCATCTAGGTCTGCTCTACTCTTTATTGTGTCAAGTATTGCCTCATGGTCAGACTCACGGACCTTCCACAAGGTCTTGTTCAAAGGTCTACCCCCATATTTGGTCAAACGAACATTGGATGCCATGACAAGGTTCGAGTTATGAAGAATCTTACGATGCATGTCAAAGTCCTGAAACAACCAATATTTAACACTCTTATGTGGGTACCTTCTAAGCCACATTCCAATAACAACAACTGAGCTTGTAGGGTATTCGATGTTTTCTCCATAAATAGAAGTTTAATGAGATTGCAATGTTAAAGGATGGGCGATGGTTGAAATAGCATAGGAAAACCTTAAATGATGTGTTTAAAGTGTTGGAAAGGTGGTTGGAGGTTTGGAGAATAGAGTTTCTATAAACCCTCATTGTGCATTAAGCCTAAATAGGCTTAAAACAAGGGTTTAGTGGTTTTTGGACTTGGTAGGCATTTCTCTGGTTAAAAGTTGTTGATTCAATGTATTTGGGGTCTAGTTGAGGTCTGGGAATTAAGTTTTGTGATTGGGGTGGAGGTTACGTAGTAGCTGTTTTGCAAAAGTGGCCTAATTTGGCCTTGGGCTAGCGTAGCAGCAGTGATTTGGGGTTGATGGTCCAAAGTGACCCTAGGAGATTTTAAGATATGATAAAATATGCCTTAATGGGTATCTGAAATTCCCATTCTTTTGTGGGTTTGAAATTTCTTTTGGAAGTTGTGAAGAAAATTCTTTGTTTGCAATGCTTTAAGAGAAACTTGAAGGTACGATGAAATAAGGTCAAGTTGGGGTTTTATGAATTGAAGAATTGTTGGATTTGGTTTGAATTGTGTTGTTTTGAGGTTTTCCTCCCTACTCTGCATCACAACCCCACTACATTGGCAAGCTAGTGGAGCATTGGAAATCTAGCGCACTCACTAGCCTACCAATGCAGTAGGGTTTAGAAGGTAGGGGCAGCGTATGCCTCATAGAAATGGGGTCTCATATATCACCATGAGACCCCATTTCTATGAGGCATACGCTACCCCTACCTTCTCAACCCCACCGCATTGGCAAGCTAGTGGAGCATTGGCAAGCTATCTCACTCAATAGCTTGCTAATGCGATAGGGTTGATAAGGTAGGGGCAGCGTATGCATCATAGAAATGGGGTCTCACGTATATCACCGTGATACCCCATTTTTATGAGGCATACGTTGCCCCTACCTTCTAAACCCTACTGCATTGGGGTCTCACTCACTAGCCTACCAATGCGGTAGGGTTGAGAAGGTAGGGGCAGCGTATGCCTCATAGAATTGGGGTCTCATGGCATTTCCATGAGACC